>BQNB010011333.1:2858-81728 GCA_026074375.1 Tanacetum coccineum | reverse complement strand
AGTCATACAATCAACAGCCCAAGAACAACTGGAAAATGACAACCTGGAAGATGACATCAATCGACCCGATTATGAAAATCATGGGCCTAACTCTGAGATACCCATATGATGTATTGATCATATTAATAAACACAAGAACAAGAAGAAAAGCTAAGCGAACATCTCTATTCCGCTAGTGCTATTGAAATTAACGAAAAGAAACCAGAACTCAAAGACTGCCTTCTCACTTAGAGTATGCTTACTTGAAAGGAGATGAAACTTGTCGAGTGATTATTTCGTCTAAACTAACGAAAAAAGAGAAAACTTCACTTCTACGGGTTCTTGAAAAATGAAAGGGAGCAATCGCTTGGAAGATGTCAGACATCAAGGGAATAAGCCCATCGTTTTGCACACATAAAATTTTAATGGAAGAAAGCTTCAAGCCTATCATCCAACCTCAGAGACGTCTAAACTAAATGAGGCAACATGAAAGGATCATTTTCCACTCCCTTTTATCGATCAAATGCTGGAGCGGTTATCTGGAAATGAGTATTATTGTTTTCTTGATGGATTTTCAGGATTCTTCTAAATCCCAATCACACCAGAAGATCAAGAGAAGACAACCTTCACCTGTCCTTATAGGACTTTTGCCTACAGGAGGATGCCGTTCGGATTATGCAACGCTCTGGCAACTTTTCAAAGGTGTATGAAGGAGATATTTCATGACATGGTAGAAGATTTCATGGAAGTTTTTATGGAAGATTTCTCGGTATTCGGTAATTCCTTTGACCAATGTCTTAACAATTTAGATAAAATGCTCGGCAGATGTGAAGAGACCAACCTTGTGCTAAACTGGGAAAAATGCCATTTTATGGTAAGCGAAGGTATTGTTTTGGGGCATAAAATATCTGGGAAAGGAATCGAAGTTGACAAAGCTAAAATCGATGTAATTGTCAAATTACCTTATCCTACAAATGTGAAGGGCGTTAGAAGTTTATTGGGGCACACTAGGTTTTATCGCAGATTCATAAAAGATTTTTCCATGATTTCCAAACCAATGACCCAACTTTTAATGAAAGACGCTAAGTTCGATTTTCCGAAGATTGTAAAAAAGCATTTAATAAACTAAAAGAAATATTAATCACCGCGCCTATCATAATATCTCCAGATTGGAGTATGCCTTTCGAATTAATGTGAGAAGCCAGTGATTTTGCAGTTGGGGCAGTCTTAGGACAAAGAATAGATGGAAAATTAAAACCTATCTATTATGCTAGAAAAACTCTAAACGATACCCAAGCACATTAGACCACCACCAAAAAGGAACTTCTAGCAGTTTTCTTCTCCTTTGACAAATTCCGCCCTTATCTCATTTTATCAAAAACTATAGTCTACACTGATCATTCTGCTTTAAAGTATTTGTTCAGCAAACAAGATGCCAAACCAAGACTTATCAGATGGGTTCTGCTTCTTCAAGGATTCAATATCGAGATAAAAGATAAAAAAGGAGCGGAAAACTTGGCTGCTGATCACCTATCAAGACTCGAGAATCCGAATATAGAAGAAGAAATCGAAGACAAATTTCTTGATGAGCATTTGATGATATTAAAAGCCAAGCTAAATGACGATGAGCCATGGTACGCGGAGTACGTCAACTATATTGTCGGAAAAGTGGTACCTCCCGAATGGACACCGAAAAAGAAAAAACAGTTCTTCTCTCAAGTGAAGAATTATTTTTGGGATGAACCATACGCATTTAGATTATTTCCGGACAATTTAATGAGAACGTGTGTCGCTGGATGTGAAATCCTTGAAATTTTGGATCACTGCCATTCTGGTTCAACCGGGGGACATCATAGTGCTTCAGTTACAAGAAGAAAAGTTTACGGAGCAGGATTCTATTGGCCCAGTATCTTTAAAGATGCTAAAGACTATGTAATGATGTGCGACGCACGTCAGAAATCGGGGAACATTTCATCACAAAACGAGATGCCTCAAAACAATATTCAAGTTTGTGAGGTCTTCAACATTTGGGGACTGGACTTCATGGGACCATTTCCTGACTCAAGGGGTAACAAGTATATCCTAGTTGCGGTTGATTACGTGTCTAAATGGGTTGAAGCTCAGGCTCTACCTACAAATGATGCTCATGTAGTAGTAAAATTTATAAAAGGGTTGTTTGCCAGATTCGGAGTTCCTAAAGCCTTAATCAGTGATAGGGGAACACATTTTTGTAACTCCCAACTTGAAAAAGCTTTGCTTAGATACGGGGTGACTCATAGAATATCAACAACATACCACCCTCAGACTAACGGCCAAATCGAAGTCACCAATAGAGCTATCAAACGTATTTTGGAAAGATCGGTAGGATATAACCTAAAGGATTTGTCTGAAAAACTCAACGATGCACTATGGGCCTTTAGGACCGCCTACAAGACACCAACATGATGTACCCTATTTAGGATGGTTTACGGAAAAGCTTGCCATCTACCAGATGAGATTGAACATAAAGCATACTAGGCACTTAAACAATGTAATATGGATCTCACGACAGCTGCAAAAAACCATTTCATGGAGCTTAACGAATTATGGAGTACGAGGACGGATCTTATGAAAAAATACTCAAATCTACAAGAAAGAAACTAAGAATTGGCACGACCTCTGGTCCGCGGAGATAAGGATTTAAGAATGGAGATAAAGTTTGTTGTCTTAACTCCCGCTAAGTTTACAACCCTAAGAATACTCGAGTCGAAATGGACCGGCCCTTTCATAGTTAAAACCATGTACCCTTATGGAGCAGTCGAAATCACCGACAACGATGGTCCAAGATTTAAGGTAAACGGACATAGGTTAAAAAAATACCATAATAGAAATTTCCACACGGATGATAACGAATTCATAGAGCTCGACACGTAAGAAGAGTGTTTAAAAGGAAAAAGGTCAAACTTAAAGACTAGCTAAAACAAAAGTGCTTCCCGGGAGACAACCGGTCATTTTAATTGTTTGTCGCATTTTAATTGTTTGTTGCACGAGTCTGTCTTCCCGGACACTCTATACGGCGTATCAAACCCCTCTGGATATGGCGTATAGAGATGTCTGGACGTTATCAGTTTTAAAACTTAATATTTAATTTCCAGTATTTAATTATTTTTACAGGAACCATACGGCTTATCCTAGGGTTTGGGATACGACGTATTGATCCCTGTACAGTTGTGTGTTTAATTGTTTTCTTGTACCATTGTAGCGAGATAGAAATTGCACTTGTCTTCTAATCTTTTATGCAGGACCTTGCTGAAACTATGATATGGTATATACTGAAAAGGACATGTGTTGAACTTATCCGGGCATGTTGAAGCCCTAGTCAACACACTTTTTTCTCAAGAACTCATCTTGGAGAATTATAACGAGCAAAACATCAAGGAGTTTTCCATTCTAATTATATTTTCCCTTATTATTTAATTGTTTTATCTATACAATGTAGGAACGTTTATATTATTTAAGTGCGGGATGGAGTAGTAGATAGTAATTTTCTTTTTTTTACAAAATAACATGCTACGAGCTTAAAAGTGCTTAAAACGGCCAAAATTTAAATTTTTTTCAGCATGACTTTTGTAAAAATCACTAGTTACATTACCTAGCGCACTATAACCCTTGATACATATTGTGAGAATTAAGCCTATTCCGTTTCCAACTGTCTACTAAAATTCCACAAAATTATGAGTGTGCCGGTGATGTAGTGGACTTTAGAACTTGGCCTGGTATATCACTCGAGACCGCCATGATTAGTACTATGGATTTAGATGGAAGAACATGTTCAACTGATAAATTTCTAGGATTAAACCAAATAGCCTACATGTCATAAAAATAACTAACCACACTGGTTAGTTAAATCCTGTGTAACCCTTGATTACTCTCATTTTTAGAGTAAAATCCCCTAGAACAACCTGTTGAGCCATTCCTTTCTTTTTCTACACCATATTATATGTTTCGTTACACCTTTGCACCTTAGCCTTCCGTGTAGATTAAGCTTATTTCTCTTTGTTGCTAGTTGCTTTTGAGTAAAGTTTTGTATTTCCTGTGTCAAAGTGAAAATTTTATATCTCTGCAATGATCGGGAAATTGCACAATGCAATAGGAAAAATATGTAGCTCGTAAGTTTTGCTACTTTCGCGATTATGAATTATGTCCAAAGAAGAAGTGCTACAAGGAAAACATTTATCCAGACAAATTATGATAGTGAAGACGGTGAAATCACACCGAGGTTTATTCTGTATTGTTAAAAAAATGAAAAAAATGAAAAAAAAGAAGAGAGAAGGAAGAAAAATAGTCAGTTGAAAAGAAGTTTATACCAAAGGAATTACTTAGAAGGATCGATTATTCGTTGATACGTTACAAAATCAACGACGTAAAGTCTTGTAAAAAGTGGCCGATATCACCACTTATGTAAAAGTATGTAAAGAGCGGGATGTAAGGGAAGTTGACCATTATGGGAACGCCAACCTAGGTTGTCTTTGTCATTTCTGTGATCGAGGCATCTGTATATTTGTTTGAATCTTTGTCATGGAACGGTCGGGGGAAGTTACTAGTAATCGTACCGTATTTATTGGCTTAATATATTTGTTTTGTGAATTTTACTTAACACCCATTTTACTTCCTTTTCCTAGCAACTAACCTTAGTGTCTACTCGAACGAGGACTTGTTCGAGCATGCATGTCTATTCCGTCGTTACGGCCATGTATGCATGTCTCAGCTGCCTTGTTGGATGATGACTTTCGGTGAAAGTTAGAAGCTCCCTACCCTATATCATTCTTCATCCTAACCGCTGGTTAAATACGAACATGGATGTGTTTGGATTGTATATGTCTATTTAGTCGTTACGGTCATGTATGTACGATACAACTGCCTTGTTGGTGTGGTACTTATGGTGAAAGACTGTTGAATGATCAACTGTAAGCCTTCTTAATTTATCTTTTAACTTGTTTTACTTTTGATATAGCAGTGGATATGTGTATCCTTGCAGCCTTTGATAGAAAACTAAATCACGACTGAGCAATTGAGCGTACTAATCTAAATATTGCACCCTAGATTAGTTGAGTGTCTGAGTGTTTTCTTTCCATATTTCAGAGGCCTTGGTCTATGTATAGGTGATTGGGGACAGACGATGCTTAACGGAAAATCCTCAAACTTCGGTTGGGACACATTTTTCATAATTAAAACTTTTCTAAGTCTACTTGAGGACAAGGTAGGTATTTAATGGGGGATATTTTGATGACATCAATAACGTCACTGATGTGCTATCGTGTAGGGTCATTTATTGATTATCACGTTTTAAATTTATATTCAGCACGACAACATAAACAACACTTTATCGTGCAATGTACCCGGTTAATGATGGGAGTCTGCGGTTAAGTAGGTATGAACACTAGAGTGGAACATTTAATCCTATATTATTATTAGTATTTTTAATTAGTTCTATTTACTGGTTTAACCCTATGCTATATACGTTGTCTAATGATATGGGGTTTTTCCAAGCTGAGAGACTTGCCACGGGTTGGTGGAAACAATATCAATTCAATAGACATAAACACAAAAGATGAAAATTAGAAGATAGAAAAGCGGTATAAGCCAAATGATAGAAAACTTGTATTAGCCATATTTAAATCTGGTTCAATGTGTTTGTTTGGTTTTAGTGCAATGATTTACTTATCCCCCCATGCGGCTTATCATTATTAAGAGTTAGGCGGGTACATATCCTAAGGGACCTAGACACGATTAATCCTTTCACAATTAACGCATCCGCATAAAGCATCCTTTTAGTTTATATTATAATTCTAACTTTGGGAACAAAGCAGTGGTGATCCTGTTAAAACCCTAGCAAACAGGACTTTACCCACTATTGTTTAACGGTGTTTCATATACTGGTAGTCCACTATTTAAATCTTTTATCAGTTAATTAAGAGAATGGTTGTTGCAAACATAAATAGGTCACACTACGGTCCAACTAAGCTCATAATTCAAAGATAGGACAGACATTATTTGTGATCCTATTGGGTCCAGTAATATGAAACTGATTATGGAGAGTATCTCTGGTATCTTGAGTACTTGGTTCCGTATCACTAGATTCCAGTTTATTGATAGGTCTCATATTCAAACACATAAACAAGTTATGAGGTGATAAATATAATTAAACAATCTCAAATGATTAATTTAAGTAATCGATTTTAAACAAACCAAACATTGGACTTTATTATGCTTGGCTAATACCAATGGTATTAGCCACAAACATTGTAATTATACAAGGCGTATAAATAATGAAAATCGAAACGATTATGAGAGTAAAAATTACACGATGTCTTCTATGATTTGTGATCAATGCTTGACCTTGATGGCTGATCTTGCTCTTCTAAAATTCGTCTTTAAGGATTTATGGTATAAAGATATGATATTGGCCACTAAAAAACTCATTTTTGGAGTATTCTATTTAAAGTGTCAGAAAAATACTCGAAACGCCGTATCTGGCAGGTCTCGATACGGCGTATTAGGCTGGATCTTAGAAGTACGAGCTAGTTCTTAATTAATCAGTGATAATCCCTTCCTAATTTACATGATTTACTGTATCTTTGATAGTTATCTTCTGGTTATGGCGTATGTAGTTAGAAGGATACTGCCTATATTTTAGGAATTGGTCAAAGCGGTTTTTCTTGTGAATTCTTGCGCGAATACGCAGTATCTTCTTTTGTTGGATAAGGAGTATTTGGTCAGAAATGAGTAATCCTTCAAATATCTTTGTCTTTAGCTATAATTTATGTGCCTTTTAGCTTTGTCTTCACAAAATCTCTGAATTACTGCCCTTATCAACTTTAAGCAATTAAGTACCAAATAATGCAATAATTATATAAAAGTGGGCAAAAGAGATAGGATAAATGATATAATAAAGTGATGTTATTTGATGTTATCAGTCACTTTATTATATCATTTATCCCATCTGTTTTTCCTACTTTTATATAATTATTGCATTATTTGGTACTTAATTGCTTTAAGTGTTTAATTGCAGTAATTCAGGAGTGTTTTGTGAAGGACAAGTAAAAGGACGCATTTTTGGAGCTTAACGAAGACATTTGAGGAATGCTATTTCTTTTACTCACATACGCGAATCAACAAAGAGATACGGCGTTATCACGCCAAGGAACTCACAAATAACACCTTATGACCCAATTCCCAATACGGCGTATCCCTTTTAGTTACTTACGCCGTTATCATGAAGTAATCTATTTAGAAGATACAATAAATAAAGTAAATTAGGAAGATTCACTGATTGATGAGACGTAGCAGGACTCCTAAGGAATCCAGTCAATATTGCCGTATCAACCTAGCCATATACGCATATCGGTCTTTTTCAGGACATTATATTAGAAGACTCAAAAATGAGTTTTTAGGTGTGCAATAATAATATTCTTTATACCTACTAATTTTATAGAGAATTTTAGAAGAGAAGATCAGCCACCTTTTGGTCAAGCATTGATCACGAACCATAGAAAGACATCGTGTAATTTAATTACACTCTTAATAGTAGTTTCGATTTTTCTTGTTTGATTAAACTTGTATAGTTATAGTTACAATGGTTGTGGGCTAATTCCCTAGGGTATTAGCCATCTTAATGAAGTTTAATGTTTTTTGGTTATTTTAAATCAATTTCTTAATTTTATCGTTGACTTGTTTAATCTATATTTATCACCTATACTTGTTTATGTGTTTGAATATATGACCTTATCATTTCAACTTGGTATTAGTGATACCTACAATGTAATATAGATTCGGGTTAGCTCTTCATATCGTGTTTTATATTAATGGAACACTAGGATCACATATAATGTTCTGTCTTTGTCTTTTAATTATAAGTTAGTTGGAGATGGTAGTGGACCCGTTTATGTTTCAGCAATCATGCTCTTATTAATGATAAGATTAGAATAGTGACTACCGGTATATTAAAACACCATAAACAGTAAGTGGGTAAAGTCCCGTTTGGGCTAGGGCTTAAGGGTTTTAACAGGAATCACCACGCTTTGATTCACTAAGATAGATTATATTAAAACATAAAG
Organism: Tanacetum coccineum; assembly: GCA_026074375.1. Taxonomy (NCBI): domain Eukaryota; kingdom Viridiplantae; phylum Streptophyta; class Magnoliopsida; order Asterales; family Asteraceae; genus Tanacetum; species Tanacetum coccineum. Next base: position 73,653 of record BQNB010011333.1, on the reverse strand, counting down.
GCGTTGCTTTATGAGGCATGGTTATTGTGACAGGATTAATATGTCTAGGTCTTAAGAAGATGTCCCGCCTAAGTCTATAAGAATGATATGTCGATCCTCGAGATAAGCTAAATCATTGCACTAAAACAAACTAAAGCCCCAACATTTGAACTATATTTAATTAAGGCTAATACAGTTTCTATCATTGGCTGTACCACTTTTCTATCTTTGATTATTCTTTTGTGTTTATATGTATTGAATTGATATTTGTCACCACCAAACTGTGCCAGTCTCTCATGCTGTAAAACCCCAATTTCATTAGACAACGTATTTAGCATAGGTTTAAACGATTATAAATTGACTAATTGAATAATTAAAATACTGAATAGAATATAGGATTAATGTTTCACTTTTAGTGTTTTGAAACCCTAGTTACCCACAAAACTCCATCTTGACTGGGTACACTATCCGTTAAAGTATTGTTGTTTTAGGTTTGTCGAATAATATAAATTTAAAATGATAATCCATATAATATAACCCTACATGCAGCACATAAAAATGGGCAACATGAGCTAGAACTTTAAGAACGGGAAATTTAGATGGAAAAGTCCTTAAATTCATCTTCTAGAGCTTTTTTAGGCTCTTTTAGTTTTGGTGTTTTCATTTATGAACCGTTTAGAGTTTGTGTGGTAATAATTGAGTAAAAATGCTTAAAAGAAAAATCCTAAACATTCGTTTGGATTACATTTTCATAAGAAAATTCTAAAGTCTACTTGAGGACAAGTAGGATTCAAGTGGAGGAATATTTGATGACATCAAATAACGTCTATTTTATAGCATCATTTATCCTGTCTTTTTTGCTCGTTTTACATTATCTTATATAAGAATTGATACTTAATTGCTTATTTCTATTAATTGCAGTATTTATCGAGCATTTGGTGAAAGTTAGCAAAAAGAACACATTTTGGAGCACAAACGAAGAGTTCAAGAAAGTCTACTGATTCTGACAACCAATACGCCGTATCATTCTAGAAGTATACGCCGTATCCAAGACTTTGACAAACTAAAAGACCATTACCTGACTTTAAAGAATATGTCGTATCCACATCAACGATACGACGTATATAATACTTTAGTCAACGAAGAATAACCAACTGGTTTTACCTTAATACGCCATATCCAGCAAAAAGATACGGCGTATCCGTGCCCTAAGTGACATCCATGACGAGAAGAGAGCTATACGCCATATCTAGAAGACCCATACGCCGTATTCAGTGATGGTTTATGAATATTCTAGAACAAAATAATCATGGAGCCCACGCCAAGTTATCCCAATACGCCGTATTGAACCCTTTCAATACGGCGTATTGACCTTTCAGAGCTTATAAATAAAAAACCCTAAACTTGGTTTTCAGTATGCTTTTAACCACCAAGTTCGATTCTAAGAAGATTTAAAAAGCTAAGAAGGTCCTGCAAAGTGCTCCGATCCATAGGAAAACCCTTGTAATCATCTCCTTGACTAAAATCATCTTGATTATTCTTTCTTAATCAACTTATGCTCTTGACCGACATGCTCATACTGATTTCATTCTTGTTTGACTTATATAAACATAAGACTAACAATCTTCCCCAATAGACTATTCTTTATTTGACTTTGAAGCACTTTGATGATGAGGAAGTTTAGTATCAAGAATCTTGATGCTGAATGATTGACTTTGAAAGCTTGAGTATGAGCATGTGTCAATGAATCCGACTTCGCTGAAGGTTGCAACACCGACGTTTAAATCTGCATTTAAAAGGTTAGTGATAAACAACAGATATGGATGGAAGTGTCTTTGTCCCTTCATCGAATATGGTTGCAATAACTACGGTTCCCTGTTAATCAGTATAAATACTGTCTGTGATCAGATAAAATTCATATGAATCTTCTTGGCAGGGTTTCACAGCTGTACTAGCCGTTCTCGTTACTGGAGCATCTCAAAGCAGACAACACGGTAAGATTGAATTAGATAGTTACGATCTTTTTTATTAAGTCTCTATTCATTACTCGACCAAGATCGATAATACCAGTTAGCACACGCTTGAGTTCAATAGAATCTTGCAAGTCACCTACCGCAATGCTGTTGAAGGTTGATTCTGGAAGGATTTCCCATTTTGTCAATGTTATTCTAAGATATCCACTTTTGAATGTTCTGGCAAGATCGCAGGATAATGCGTAGGACTCTTTACACTTGAACTTAATGGTGTTCAACAAGTGTATTTTGATATTTTCCTAATGAGATTTATATTGATCTCTTCTTGGCTCTAGACTCGATTTGTGCACTTTTGTTTTAGTAATCGAAAGCTAGAGTAGACTGCCACCTTTTCAATATCAACAATCTCAGAGTGAGAAAATTAATAGATAACCTATGTTTGTGAAAAATGAGACAAGTCTCTTTTAAGAGAAACTCGAATGGCTGGGAAGGGTTGTGCATTGCATCACTGGGTCCATGACGTCTTTCTTCAACACCAACAATCATCTTTTTGATTTTGATAGATTATGTATTGACCCGGATTCTGCCTAAAGTGTGTGGAGGGATTTTTTCTTTTCACTCTTTACCCATACATTTCTTTTTAATTCTTCAACCCCTTCAATGCTTACCAAGACGTCATCACTAACACCTTGTTGTGATTGTTCAGTGTTAGCTCAATCTTAGTCGGCATTATTCCCGTTTCTCATTCTTCTCCAAATCATACCTAAGGACTTCTAATTCTATCTATGGAATGTCCCTGGGTAGATCCCTTCGGTTCTGGTTGGATCATAGGACTTATACCTAACCTTAACCACCTTATAACCTCATCGACATCATGAGTTAATTGGTTGTTGGGTATATAGATCGAAACCATAAAACCTTGAAAATTAATCAAAGTGTTTGATAAAATCAAAACATTTTAACACTTCGAGAGTTTAATTTATTTTGAAATACCCCCCCTTCACATGTGCATCGATATTCAAAATTGTTTCGCACATGTGGGTAGAAGTTGTGCACTTAGAGTCTTAAAGAACACATTCTTCTATATTACATTTTAATCATATTTTCTACCCTTATTTTAAATATTAAATCTTTTAGTATTTGAAATACCAATTGATTAAAATCACATTTTTAAGAACGTATGTGGGGAGAAGAATGTATACATAGCATGACACGTGGAACATATTATTGATTGCCTTAGTGAACATTGTATATTATGACTTGACATTTGATATACTTCATTTTAATTTCACTTGAATGTTTTTTGATACATAAAATTGACATTTATAAGATGTACCAAAAACATTAAAAGGCTTTTGTTTTAAAAGCTCCCCCTCAAAAATTCATTCATTTGTTAAGATGACATTTTTGAGCATTATTTTACCAATTGTACCACTTATAAACATTGAATATTATACCAGTTGTTAAAGACTATATGAGTGAAGATGTGGTTCCACAACATGGAATTTTTATAGAATACCACTTGATTATGCAAATGATTGACATTTAAGATTTTTTCCTGAAAAATTGTGTGCATTGTTTTGTTAAAAACCCTGATAGAAGACTTCTTCTTCTTTTATGAGAGAACGCACTTAATGCCTACACCCCCGAGTGACATTTGAGCCCGTGTTACAGGTCCTGAAGTAAACTGTAAGCATGGCCATACTCAAACTATTGAATGTTTTGTATAGGAGCCTAAGACCCGAGAAATTTAACTTTCTCGTTGACAGGAAAAGTCATCTTGAAAGATACACTTTCCTTACAATTAGGTCTGAGTTATGTACTAAAATGTACATAAGTCATTAAGAAAATTTAGAAATGAAATGTTTTAAAATTTTTGAACTCTTGCTCGAACTTCATTTACACACCCATGTCAATATTAATCGACATTTCTAGGTACGTAAATGTTATCGATTCCAAGAGACATGTCTAGAAGATTCTTTTTGGTATTTTTGAAAATTTTTGATTTTGTATTTGGTTTTTAATAGGATTTTATATTTTGCTATCTTTTGGTGGTTTGTATATATTTGTATTTTATTTTTCAAAATATACATTTATAAATCAAAAATGAAAGAAGAAACAAAATATTTAAAAATTTGATGTTTGATGGATCAAGCAGATTCGTTTGCCAGAACATTTAGTTCTTCTGGAGTCAAACATCTCATACCGAGTCGTCTACGAGATACTTAAACCTATCTTCGGGTAGGATTTAGTAAATAGGTCAGCTAACTGGTATTCAGTTCTGACAAAGAATAATTCAACAATAACCTTTTCAACTTGTTCCTTTATGAAGTGATATCTGACATCGATGTGCTTGGTACGGGAATGCTAGACTGGATTGCACGAGATGGCTATGGCTACCTTTGAATCACAATACATAGGTATTTTGTCAAAGTAAAATCCATAATCTGTGAGCTGAGTTCTCAACCGTAGAACTTAGCGCAACACACAGATAAAGACACATACTCGTCTTCTGCTGAAGACATTAAAGTGCAGTCCTACTTCTTTGATGACCAGCTGACTAGCTTATAACCACCTAGAAATTTTATGCCACTAGATGTGCTCTACGTGATGCGAACAGCTCGTCGTTATCCACATCGAAAAATGAATTACTTTGAAACTGGTGTCCCCTTCAATAACAGAGTCCCAAGTAATGATATTATAGTGTACGGAAAGAACTTTAACTCCCTGAGGTAGCTTATAGTTGGTCTCGCTTATAACGAGCACAATAACATGTTTTGCATGTACTATACCCTCCTACTGCGTTTAAGTACATAGTCTGCCCCTCCATGCTACGATTTTCTTGGTCAACAGGATTTTACACTCAAGAAAGCATATAGGGCTTTAGTACCATTGACGTACCAATCTATCACATGAGGTCATACCGTGCTTTTTAAGTATCTCTTGAGCATACTTAGCTTGGTTTATAAAGATACCACGTAGGGATTGGTGGATCTGAATTCCTAAGAAGAATTTTAGCTCCCTCATTATAGACATTTCAAACTTGTTGTGCATTAGTTTTTAAAATTTTTTAGAAAGTTTTGGGTTCGTAGAACCAAAAATAATATCATCGACGTAAATTTGCACAAGCAATATGTCTTCCCCTTTTTTAGTAATGAACAGAGTTGGATCAATATTTTTACCCAAAAAAAACAGAGTTGGATCAATAGAACCTTTTGAAAACCATTTGGAGACAAGGAAGTTTAAGAGTTCATCGTACCATGCTCTTGGAGCTTGTTTGAGTCCATATAATTCCTTCTTGAGATGGAGAGACGTGGTCAGATGATATGGGTCACAAAACACATCGGTTGATTTACGTACACTTCTTCCTTCAAAGGACCGTTAAGAAAAGTTGTATTTACGTCCATATAATAGATAGGAAATGAATTGTGTGCAACATACGCAACGAATAGCCTGACTGCTTCCAACCGAGCAACTAGAGCAAATAACTCTTCGAAGTTGATTCCTTCCTGTTGGCTGTATCCCTTAGCTACAAGACGAGCTTTGTTGCGAATCACAGTATTCTCCTCATCACGTTTTTTTTTCTAGAGCGACTTCATGTTAATGACATTTGTGTAGAAAGGTATGTCGACTAATTCCCATACATCTAATCGATTAAACTAATGAAGTTCTTCCTACATCGCTTCAATCCATGCAGAATCAGCCATGACTTCTTTGATATTCTTTGGTTCGGTTTGACTCACAATGAGTGTGAACATACACATCTCGCCATTTGTTTCTAGTTGACGTCTTGTTCTATTTGATTGAGAAGGATTTCCAATGACTTGTTCTAACGGATTTTCTTTTGTCTAACGATGTTTAGAGGGATGTCATCGATAGAATGTATGCATGTTTGACGAATCAACATGCGAAATATTTCTCCCTCGTTCTTGTACGATGTACTAAAATTTGATAAATTCCGTACCTTCTTGAACTTAGCATTTAAATTATTATTTCTGGTTGATTAAGTCTCTGTAGCAAATGACAGTTGGTGCTCTGTCTTGTAGTTTCATGGTGTTGTTTAAATATTCAAGGAGTATAATCAACAACGAATGTTTTAAGAATGAAGTGTGTTTGTTGTTGACGTTGATTAGGTGCATCAACAGTAGTTACAGTAGAAGACTTTGACACAACTAGAGTAGTTCCATTGAGTAATTCATCAAACATCAGACTAAATAGCAGATCCAACTCATTTGACGTTGTTATTGTCTCAGATGTATGAGGAACATTTTCTTAACTTTGAGGACCAAGACTTAAATTGTCATGTTTAAGTGCCATAGTTAGACATTGTGGAACGGGATCAGAACTAACATGATTTGATGCCATGAGAGGCAATTCGTCAAAGTTAACATGAATGGTTTCAACTATCACTCTTGTTCTCTTGTTATATACCCTGTAAGCTCTTGACTAAGTAGAATACCCTACAAAAATACATGCATCACCTTTTTCTTTCATCTTGTCAAGATTTTCTCCATCTCTGAAATTGTAGCAAAGAGAGCCAAAAATGTGATAGAACTTAACAGATGGTTTCCGGCCATTTATGATGTGGTAAGGTGTTTTCTCATGTCGAGGAATTACGAGTGAACGGTTTTAAGTAAAACATGCGGTTGCAATTTCCTAGGCCCAAAAGAAAAAAGGAACTTTAGCGGCACTGAGCATGTGTGCGGCAGTCCTCAACATGAAAGAACGTTTATCTTTCGACAATGCCGTTTTGTAAGGTTCGAGCAGTTTGATAGTTTGGGTGTTCAATCCCTTCTTTGAGCAAAGATGTAGGTTAAGTTGTATTAGAAATCTGTGCTTTTTCAGTTTGAACTGTTCTAACTTGAGCATGAAGTCCTCTTTGAACAAGTTTGAGGAAATCGATGAGAACTTCTAGAGTTTCGTCCTTGGTACTCAAGAAGTGAGTCCAAGTATATCTTGAATAGTCATCAATAATTACCAACACATATTTCTTATCAATAAAGCTTTCTACCCTCATAGGACCACATAAGTCCATGTTAAAGTTTTGTAAGTCTCTTATAAGCTTGGAGTAGTTTGAAGTCTGAAAGACTGATGTTTTGCTTCCCTCACTCACAAAGAACAAAGATGATCCTTTGAAGATTTCAATTTTGGAAGGCTATCATGATAATCAATCATCGAAAATCAGGTTTGATGGTATCAAAGTTTAGATGTGAGAGACGACGATGCCATAACCATGCTTGTGACGATGTAGCTTTAGAAATTAAGCAAATTAGATTGGGAGTGAATGTGTCTTGAAGAGTGATAGAATAAAAATCTAAACCACGAGAACCTGTGAGTAGATTATTTCCCTTCAAATCGCGGATGTAACATGCAGAATTCCAAAAAGCAACTTCCAAATCCGCATTACAGAATTGGCCAACGGAGAATAAATTGTGATTCAGCCCTTCAATGTAATAAACCCTTTTGATAGTTACATTCCTTTGAACCAGGTCCCCATAACCAAAAATCGGTTCAATTTGATCATTTCCAAACTTCACCATACCCAAAAATTTCTCTAAAAAATTACTTAGAAGCTTGACATTTCCCGTCATGTGCTTTGAGCACCAAGAGTCGATGATGAATAGAATTATCTCTACGAGCTACAAAAGAATTAGAAGACAATAGAGTATTGGATAATGTGGATCCCCTAAGTTTTATGGATTCTAAAATATTAGTAGTTCTAGATTTATTTCCTTGAGGCATACTAACATCTGGTTTAACATTCACTGTACTAGACTTAAGTTTCCATTTATATCCCGGTGGTGTGATCTTAGAGTAGCATCATTTACATGTCGTACTAATCTGCTCATATTGCTTCCTAATTGTGATTCTAGGTTTCTGGTTAGTGGATTCTAAGGCAACTGTTTTTTCAAGAGGTGTTGCAACATATTGGTTCACAGTTCGCTTGGGTTCTCTAGTACTAATAGGCACAGCCATGGGCATTTTAGTCCTAGCATTCACGCCATTAATATAATGAAGAACATACATATCATGATTGTCATCAACACACATTTCCACAAGTAACACAAACAAATTTACATTTGAAGGTCTTAGCATTCAAGTTTCATTTAGAGTTACAAACATTTTTATATTAGAAAAACTTAAAATTCCTACGTGTCTTTTACTTGTTGTTTCTTCCCTTGATTATTGTTATGCATGACTCTATCTTCCAATCGATTTCTCTTAAGCTGTAGTCTGCTAACAATAGTAGTGGGAATTACTCCTGTAGAGAAAGACACGTGTTTGTTAGTTTTCCTAATGTCTTAGGCAACTGAGTTGTTCTAGTTTGATTAGGCTTTGTGTGAACTTTATACATTCCGGGTGCAATCACATTTAGGTTCTTTAAAATTGAATTCACATTCTAAGGCAAAATCTGTGCATTGACTGGTTTTGAAAAATCATTAGACACGTTATTTATAGTTACCAAATTTGACTTCGAAAAATATTTCTTTGCAAGAGAATCTGAAAAAGTAGCCGGTTTACCTAAAATGTGATTGTCTTTTGACTTTTACAAGCATTCGGGTGTTAATAACCGATGGATTGTTCAAACTTTAGTTTCCACATATTTTCCTTTTATCCCCCCTTTTGTTTCAATGAGTTTCTTACGCACTTTATTGCAATTCCTTTGTCTTATAATTGAGCTTTCAAACTTGAATAACAAAATATTTGACATTAATTCGAAATGATTGGATTCTTTTGGTTCCAAACGTTTCAGTATTAAGTTGTTCTGACTTGTTGATAAGCGAGTTCAAGATAATTGAATGTTGTTCAAGTTCAAAAAATCTTTTTGACAATTTATTGAAAAGGATTTGTATTGACAGTTTCCGTTCTTTTTAAACTCTTTTCAAGACGTTTTACATTTAACTACTGGGCCACATAATCAACATGAATCAGTGATCATCAAGGTTGTATATACAGCCAATTAAACATTCATGGATCATATAATAATATTCCCTTGAAATCGATCGATTTCATCAACAAACTGCGTTTTTTGATTTTCCAGTTGAGATTTAAAGAAGTCCACTGCATTTTAAAGAAATGAAAAGTATCTCAAATCAGCAACCAGTTCCTCTTTTAAACACAGTGAAAATTTCTAAATCAGCTGATTTTTTGAAATTTGGCATAAATTTCCTTTGATTGTATTTTGAATGAATGGATCTATATGACTAAAATATGTCCTTTTAGCGATTGTTTGTTTGCAACATTCCACTCCATCAAAAATCGTGTCAACACTACTTTTAATTTTGAATAGTTCTTTAGAGCTTTTACACTTTATCCCACGTAATGGATTCAGTCCATCTCCGTCCTTTCTAACAAAGTTGTTTGTTTATTAAAAGACTCTTTTGAATTATCATTCTTAACAAGTGTGTGACTCATTTTTAACCTTTCTGAAAAATATCTTTGTTCATTTGACTTTTTACGTTGTGGAATGATCAAATCATAAAGATTATTCAAGTTTTTATAATCAAAAGTTAGATTAAATTAACTAATTTTGATCTACTTTCTTGCTAGACGAATGATATTGTTAGATTCTGGAGCGACAGTACAACAAGATTACATGTAACATCCTATATCATACAACAGGATTTCTCTCTTTGAGCTTTCATGAGGAACTCAGTTGTACAAATTCGTTTTACAATTACATAAGCATATGCCATTGTTTGAACAGAATGACCGGTTTCGTAAACAATATCAGTCCAAAACTTTGATTTTATTTTCCGAAAGCATAACTTTTTCAATTCCTTGTCCACACTAGTCTTGTAATCTTCCTTGACCTATTTTTCTTGTGACATTATGGAGATTTCTCTGATGTGCAAAAGCTCCTTGTTGATTCTGATATCATTTGATTAAATTAAATTTAATCTTTCGAGTATGATCATTAATACTTATGAGATGCCTTTTTGTAGGTATTAAATCTCTTACTTTTGCACAATTAAATTTCCTCCTTTTGACGCAGAATTTACATCATGATTACCTATCAGTTTCAGCTTGGAACTTCTTAAGGCGTAACTTCAATTGGATTGGTCTTAGGACAATTCATTGTTTGCTTTCTTTAAAATGTTATTTGATGATTGTAAACTTTTATTTTGGTTTTGAAATTCTCAATTTCACCTTTTAATTTATCAACTAAATCTTGTTTGATGATTCCAAAAGTTTATTATGATTTTTTGCTTTCATCAATTTCACATTTTAGTTTATCAATTAAGAAGTCAAGCAAATCACGGTCTCTACAAGATCATCATCTTCATCTTGGTCAGACTCTCCTCCATTATTGCTCATATCCAATAAATCAATAGTGATATTAGTATCACCATGTTCCTTTAGATATGTGACATTAACAGATTTAGGTTGCTCAGGATGTTCTCTGTCATTAGCAAACACATTATAGTTATCATCATTTTGTACCTTTTTCAACGGTTCAGTATCAAAGATAGGTCCATAATTGTCAGCAACATCTGGAGTAATCTATTGAATCTGTGCCATGTACAAATAATGTACTTCTAATTCCGATCTCTAGGTTCATCATCAGTTTCATCCCTCCAATCAGCTTGTTTAGCACTCAACTGGATTCCAGCTTCCTCTTGCTTATAGAATAACATCTTCTCCTTGTGATAAGCTGCATCCTTTGCCCGTTTTGGTTTTTGACATTCCCTTGCTACATGCCCGTATTCCTTACAATTATAACACTGAATCCCAGACTGCTGCATCACCTGTGTACCTACATTCTCCTACTGATTATCATACCCAGTTCCTGTGTTGATTCTTGGAGTATTATCTTGATTTGCTCTACTAGTGTTTGATGAAGTTTTGAGGATGTTGTTGTTAGGTTTGTAGATTTTATTGAATGATAGAGAAATTAAAGCCATGAGTTTATCAATCTCCTTCTCCTTGGACATTTTATCATCTTCAGCAACCATAGTAGGTTCTTGATCATAAGTGGGTGGATGAGAGTTGACAATTGCTTTACCTCTATTTCTGTAGGCATCGAGGTTATGATTTGTTGAGGAATTTTGAGGTAGTGATCTAGAGGTTTTTGAGGATGGAAACTATTTTGTTGTGAGCACAAGTGCAAGTTCATTAGCAGTACATGCTAGTCTTTCAGCTCTTATCTCATTGACTTTGTTCTGGTGTTGCTTCAGGATGTCATAAAGTTTATGGTAGGAGACAGTCTGCAATTCGTGACTCTGCTTAACAAGCTCACAAACGTTTTTGCCTTCTAGTTGTAAAAAAAGTAAGAACTGGAATTCACGTGATGATTGGGTAACATCACACTAATTTATGACAAGCTTATTCATCATCTTAAAGAACCTTAAGTAATACGATTTAAGTGATTCACCATCTCGTGATGTCAATTTTCCAAATTCCCAATATAAATTGGTTTCAAGATCTTGAACATTGATTGATTCACTTTGTTTCAACCTTTTAATTGCTTTCCACATCTCACATGCATTTGGACAAACATCAAATATGGAGTAGATATCATTATCTATCCATGTGAGAATTATCTGAACAGCTTCAGCTTTAGCATCCAACTGGTTCCTTATGTCTTGTGAGACAATCTTGTAGTTCTCCATGTATCCTTCTATAGTGGTTTCTGAAATACCTTTTGTAACTGGAACAGTCTTCTCAGTCCATTTAAAATTTTAAGGTGGATTATGGAGACAATAGTGGATGAGTTCATTGTTAGGTTTGGTGTCGATGTGTCTCTTGATTCTGGATTTCACTGAACGTAATTACCAGGTGCTAACATTGGTGGACGATCTTTACCACCCGCTTCAATGATGGCATTATGAAGAGCATTTGATGTTTGAGTTTGTAAGTTTTTATTCGATTGGACATGTGTGATTTGTTATGAGAGTATATCGGAGCTAAGTTTATGAAGTGGATTGAGATTGTGTTTATGAAAATAAAGTCTATTTCACGGGGATTTTACATTCTATGACTTAAACCGAGAAAAAATCATCTTTTACAGGATTTTACTAAATCAAGAAGAAACCGTGAAATGTGAGTTGTTGTGTTTAAATTCTTGTTCTTGAGATTGTTGGTAGGTTTGTAGTATTACTTGTCTTAAAGGTCCAAATTGAATGTTACAATAATTTATCCAAAAGTGAAGTCCACGAAAATGCCTAGTATCGAAATTGAGGTTCACCAAATTTGGATGTACCGAATTTGGTTTTTCTATGAACTTGACACAAACCGCGCCTAAAACTGCTTAAACCGCATCCAATTACGTGCATAAGACTGAGACGTAAAATTGCGGGCATAAACCGCGACTCAAATTTAAACATAAACCGCGACTTTGATTTTAGAACATAAACCGCTATTAAAATTAGAACATAAACCGTGACCTAGAGGAAAACATAAACCGCAACCCCTTTGTCACAAACCGCGACTTACTTGAGATTACACAAACAGCGACTTAAGTTTAACCACAAACCCCGACTGTCTTTAGATTACACAAACCGCGATTCAAGAAAGAAAATTGGTATAGTTTCTTTTCCTCAAGATGTCATAAACCGCGACTGAATTATCACATGTTCTTACACAAACCATGACTTAATTAAACCGCTACTTACAACTTAAATAAACCGCGACTTAGAGGAAACATAAACCGCTAAACTGCATACACATTCCGCTATCAAGAAACTTACATAAACCGCGAATATTCAAGTATTAAACCCAGATTTTATATGAAGAATTGGCTGTTTAGATGCTTAAATAAGCTTTGTATAATCACTTAAACAAGGAAAGTCCAAGTTGATGATTCAAAATAACAACAAAACTGTGTGTTTTTATGATTTTTTCATGCTTTTTCTTCATAAAACCACGAACAAAAGTACAACACACAAAGAAGCAATCTTTGAATCGAAATAAGCTGTTTTATCCTACTAATAAGCTGTTAAGCTAAGAATACAACAAGCTTATCATTCAATATTTAAAGAAAAAAAAGAAAAAAGAAAAACCATAGATTATTAAAGGAAAAATAAAAACAAAATAAGCTTTAAAATCATGAATCAAACACCTAAAACCCCTTGGCGATTGATACCAATTTTATCCCAAAATATACGATCCAACACAACAAATAAGCTAACCAATAAGCTCTTAATAAGCTGAATAAGAAAAGAGAAAAGAGAAAGGAAACATGGAAGATTAGATTAGAGAGAAGGAAAGAGTTTGGTATGATTACACCTAGAACAATGCAACCAACACCCTCTCCATGTGTGGAGAGGGTCCTATTTATACCCTAAGCCTTCATATAGGCGTATGGGCTTCTATCTTGGGTCGGGCATGGCTTGTCTTGGGCTTTGAGCCCGAAACACGTACATTATTAGCTTAAAGTCCAAGCCTGTTAATCCCGACTAGCCTATTGTGTAACAAGACTAATTACAACTAAGACGACCGATAACATCTGTTTACACTTATATAATAATAGGCGAACAATTAACATTCACTTTGGGTCTTAACCGTGTTGATTGGAAGAGTTCCTGTCATTCGGTCATTGAGGGCATTCAAGCAAGTGTCAGATTTTTGGTTTGTCATCTCGCTTTGTATATGTGAAATCGGCTTCAAACTAGATATCCTAAGTCTGAGTTGCCCATAAAAGTAGACACCAATCCTCATGATTTGATTGATTGTTAAAATTTTGAGGATTGCTATTGAAGGCGTTCAGGAACTATTTGGTTGAAAATGATTAGGTGGGTTTGAAAAATTGTTTTAGGAATTTTTAGGTTTCCACCTAAGGTTTGGGTGACTTTTTCATGACGGATTATAGGTGTCACCAAGATTGTTTTGCTCGGGTTTGAAAGTGAACCACTGCCTCCTGCTTCGTCGGTACGTGATGATGCATAATCAACAAAAGCTTGCTCGGGATTTTCCATGCAATATTGAGTGTCGTGAGGACCACTACAAATCTCACATGAAGAAGCAATTTTGTTCACTTGAATGGGTGGGTTAGGAGCAAGATAAGCTTCCATCAAGCGTTGGACTTGATTTTCAAGCTCGATGAGACAAAAAATAAACGGTCGGCGATGTACTCTGGACATTATTGAGGCAAGAGATTTCCTTGACCATTTAGCGAAGATAGATTTCGAACCTAGACTATTCCCCAGCAAGCGGCGCCAAAAATTTGATGGTGCGATAGATGTAACACCAAAGTTTTACAATCCAATAGGAAAGTGTACTAATGTTGTAGTGTAGTATAGCAGACTCGGGAGTGCAATCGGTCTTAAGGAATAGGTGGGTAGCTCGAATCGAATGTCCACTAAGGTCTAAGGGTTGAGAGAATATTAGTTTTGATTTTTCTTTTTTTTTTAGAAAGCAAGTAAAATCTCTAGATTCTAATCGGGTTTGATTAAAACTAATTTAACTACTAATCTAATTCTAATCTAATCTGACTATGTGGAAACTCGTTTAGGTAAACAAACGTGCTCACTTAATCATGCACTACTCCTTAGTTTGCTCTTCCTAATTCTATTGCCCGTCACCCTTGCGATGTAATGTGTAAGTATTTCCTAATTCACAAGAGAATTACACGAACCTACTTTCTATCCAATATTATGCTAAGACAACGCACAATTAAGGTAGTACAAAGACTATTACAAGGCTCCTACGAGTATATTACACGCGTTCAAACACTTAAAAGGTGATCAACCTTATTAGGGCAAGGTAGTATGAAGACTATTGTAAAAGTATCCTTTCTACACAATCACGTTTCCCTAAACGTCTTCGCAATCAATAAAGAAGCTAGTTTTCTAGAGCCTAACGTGCACACCACCAACAAGAAGCAATAGTAAAAGTAATTACAAACTAATTTCATGCAATCATAAGCAAACACAAATAAATTTAGCCTAACATGTTAATTAAAAGCGAAGAACAGTTAATCAAATAATACATAGAGATATCGAAAGATTAAAGGGATAAAAGAACTTCACTTTAATTAAACATGGAGTAATGGTGGATACAATAGGGTTATAAAACCCTAAAAACGACTAAACCAATGTATAAAATCGTTCCCTAAATATTACGCACGAATTCCACTTTTTAAACCCTACAAACTAAGGCAGTATATATAGGAAAATAGTCATGACGACATCGCTTGTTAATTGCAACGCCGTCAACCCGCCAAATCTTCTATAGGCTTCTTTGAGTCAGCTACTTTAGACGCCGTCACAAGAATCTCTGATGTCATCGCTTGAACACTTTGACGCCGTCACAAGGTTTTGTGACGCCGTCTCCACGCACTGTATGCCCTCTTGATATCAAATTTCATGTAGAGTTGAGTTCTTGTCTGTTTCTTCCCAAATTGAGTCCAAGTAACGTGTATTTCCTTCAAATGCCATTCAAGTGCTAAAATACAAAAAAAAACTAAGCACGTATTTTGGGCATATTTGCATGATTTAGGGGGTTAAATGACTCCGAAAAGTGTATAAAATGACACCTTATCAAAATCATAAAACCATTGAAAAGCAATCAACGTGTTTGATATAAATCAAGACGTTTTTAACACTTTGAGAGTTTCATTCTTTTGAAATGCTCCTCCTACACATGTGCATCGATATTAAAAATTGTTTCGCACATGGAGGAAAGAGTTATGCACTTAGAGTTTTAAAGATCACATTTTTCTAGATCACATTTTAATTATATTTTCTTCCCTTATCGAAAATAATAAATCCTTTAGTATTTTAGATACCAATTGATTAAAATGACATTTTCTAAAAAGCGTGTGGGGATAAACATGTATAAGCATGAATTATGGAACGTTTTCTGATTGCTCCCCTTCAACAGTATCTGCGTGACACCACTTAATAATAATTTGATACCACGAGTTAAAAATAATATGGCAGGACAAATATGTTGAAGATTGGAGTTAGGATGCCTTGGTTATAACATACATAATACAAGTATTAGTGTGCTAAACCGTTCATCCGTGGATGTTATTTGAAGATAAACGCAAGAGTATTCAAGAATACCCAAAATTAGTGTGTGCACCAGGGTATTTGTTACATGACATTGAAGTACCACTTTAATTCCACTGAATGTTTTGGATACATAACATTTGACTTTTGAGATCTATCCTCAAACATTAAAAGGCTTTTGGTTTTAAAAGCTCCCCCTCAAAAATTGATCCATTTATAAAATGATTCGACTTTTGAAAGTATCGTGAAGAGGGAGTGTTGAACACACAATTTTGAAAGATTTTGAAAAATCTTTTGATAAATTCTTGAAAAATTGTGCTCAATGGTTTTGAAAACCAATGTTACTTGAGCTCTAAAGACTTTGAATGTCTTTGAATTGACGTTTTGTGTCAGCTCAAGTCCGAGAAGTTATTATCTTCTCGTTGTAAGGATAAATGTACATGAGTGCACACTTTCCTTTATTTGAAGAACGAGTCCTAAGCTGATATTTACTTAGAAGTCGTGTTCCTGGGCAAGAAAACTTTTTGAAAGAGTGCTTAGGACGAAGAAGATTTCTCCTTTTTTTAAGATAAAGCGCACTGAAGCGTACACTTTTTTTCTCTTTAAAACCGAGTTGTGCACTGATGTGTACACAAGTCATTAAGAAAATGGAAATGACATGTTTTAAAAGCATTTAAACTCTTGTTCGAACTTTAGTTACATACCCGTGTCAATATTAATTGACATTTCTAAGTACATAAATATTATCGATGCCAAGAGACATGTCGAGAAGATTCTTTTTGGTATTTTTTAAAAATTTTCGATTTTGTATTTTGATTTTGAAATTATATACTTTTATATTTTCTTTTAGGCAAATTTCTTAGAAATGTAGTAAACTTCCACTTTTTTTTTCAATTATGTGTAGCTATCTTTTTTTTGCTATTAAATCACCAAACTTTTGAATTTCATCTATTTCGTGTAGTGGGTGACCGACCAACCTGCTAGATCTTACGTGGAACAGGTAAACAATATTAATTTCTAAGTATGATAATGTTTTTCATTTTTTTCATTTTCATAGGCTAAATACCAGTCTAACATGGCATGTTTTTATGGTGTGACATGAGTGGCTACAAGTACAACATATAACCTAATTCTAGTTTATTTAATTCTTAAAATGTTATGCCATGATCCTTCCTCAAAGCCTAATTATATGGCTGCAAGATTAACAGTTTCTCTAAACTCATTTAAATTCATTTAGTGCAACATCATGCCATGATTCCTCCTCAAAGCCCAATCCACAGACCAAATTCATTTAGACCACATGTTATCATGCATGGGCCAAAACATAATAAGCATTTATAGTATCACCTAAGATCTTGAGGGCACAACAATGGCATACTCGAACCATCGTTTCATTTCTCATTATCATCGTCAATAGGTCTAAGAGGTGAAGTCAATGATGGCGGATATCAAATTTATCTCACACAACCCACCACAAATTCATCTTTATCTTGAATATCAAATCAAAGTTCTCATCTTTCAAAAACATAAATCAGATCTACACATCCATATCGAGATCGATAAAAAATACCTTCACTTAAGAAACACTCACGTCACACCACAAACCCATATCCAAATCATGATACAAAAAAGAAATCGCAAAGATTGAGCTGTTTTTGAGACCAGGTATCTAAAGATTGAAGTTTTCTAGACCAGGTATGAAGATCGAGCTGTTTGCAATGGAAGTGAGTTGTTCAGTTTTATATGGAACTGAGGAGATGTGGTATGCTATGACCAAGTATCCACAGATTGGAGTAGGTTGTTCAGTTTTATATGGAACTGAGGAGATGTGGTGTGTTATGACTTTACTTGACTTTATATAAAGGATGACTTAACTTTTGGTTATGTATATCTAACAATATAAACGTGGCAAGGTTATATACGTGGAAAGTCCAGCTAGACATCAACATAAAGTTTTATAAATATGTGAACCGATAACCGATTGTGTAGGTCAACGGCTACACGAAATAGATGAAATTCAAAGTTTGGTGATTAATAGCAAAAAAAGATAGCTAGACAGAATTGTAAAAAATGGAAGTTTGCTACATTTTAAGCAATTTTCCCCTTTCTTTTTGAAGATTTTCTATTTTTATATTTGTTCTTCTGAAGATTTTTTGAAATAATCAAAAATTGAAGTTTGAATTATTTTAGAAGATGATGTAATATTTACATTTGTTGAACCCGTAGAAGAAATGGGTTCGGGAGTCGTGGTGGTACATGTACTTAAAGAAAAAGAGTTTGCACAAATAATAGTATTAGGAGTACAAGTTTCCTTTCCTAATGGTATTACACTATCATTTATGTTGAGGACTTGAGGCAAGTTCCTATAGTCTTCTCCGTGGGAATCCATTTAAGAGCAAAAGGGAAGATTCTACCCGTTGGTTTCTATGTAAGACTAGATATAGGAGGCGTTGTTTTCATGTACACAGAGGAAGTCTTATTTGAGGAAAACCTATGTCTTGTAGAGATCCATCTTTCATGTTTCTTAGTATCATTTTTCTTTTCTACGAGTATGTATCTTTTTGTTGTCTTTGAGGATTGTGCACCTTTTTCTGTGCAGAGGCACGAGAATTTACCTCAGATTGGTATTGCAAAATGCACGCATCTTGATTGGTAGTGTAAATACACTTCTTGCATGTAGGACAAGCTAAGTTTTTGGAATTCAAGAAAGG
The DNA here is from genome assembly GCA_026074375.1 of Tanacetum coccineum. NCBI lineage: Eukaryota > Viridiplantae > Streptophyta > Magnoliopsida > Asterales > Asteraceae > Tanacetum > Tanacetum coccineum. The sequence goes on along the minus strand of BQNB010011333.1, from coordinate 55,035 downwards.
CTTAGAGTTCCTAGGTGATTCTGCTATGTAAACAACTTTGTTCAATACACAACTACTCATGGATGGTGGCTAATTCCTAGGTTGTTGATAAGAGTTCCTAGGTTTTGGTTTGCTACCATTTGTAGTGTTTAGTAATCTTGCAGATTTTAACACACTAGGTTTGGGATTCAAAGCTTGTTCTTTCTGAATTTGTGCTTTTTTCTTAGCTTCCTCTAGGTAGTAGTTATGAACCATGTCATTTGATCCTACAGATTATTTTGGTGACGTTTTTGACACAGTGTTTGAACTATTCCTAGAAGGGCCAGGTGCATTCATATGATGAGGTTTTGCATAAGTTGATTCTCCTACTTTAGGCCAAGAATGTGGAGTGACTGATTTTGTCAACGCATTTTTCTTAGCAACTTAGGAGGCAAACCATAATTTTGAAAATAAATATTGTTCATACTTAAACGCAGTCGGTTGTCTCACAACTGGTTGATTTCTGATTGTTTGCAAAGGTGGTTTTCCCAAGATTGCTGGTTTTCTAAAATTGGTATCCACACTCTTTCCTTTCATCTTGTTCCAATTGGCACACATTTTAACGTTTGCAATTATCCTATCTTGTAACTAAGCTCTCAAATCATGTGATTCAACTGTTTTACAGTTGAGTTCAACAATCAGGGAAACCGTTTTATCTTTCAAAGCTTTTTCAGTATCCCCTAATATCAAAGACTGCTTCACCCAAGAGTTTTCACAAACATTGTTTTCCTTTTCATGTTGCAAAGTAAGTTCAAGGTCTATATAATGTTGTTCTAAATTTGTAAAACGTTTATCTGTTTGTTATGTTTTACTCTTGGAGAGCTCAGTTTCAAGATTCTTACATTTTTCAAGAGCTTCTAAGTAATTGCATGACATATCTGAACATTCATCAAGATTAGTAAAAACACCAAGTATAGCATTCATGTGATCAGCTTAATAATATTCCCTAGAAAGTCGATCGATTTCATTTGAAAACTTTTTTTGTTGAAGCTCTAGTTGAGATTGAAGAGATTCAACTTCATTTTCAAGAGATTTAAAATATTTCAAATCTTCAACCATTTCTTCTTTCAAAGTTTGATAAAATTCGACTACATCATTTGTAAGACGATTAGCAATTGGATTCGGTTTCTGTTAAATGACAATTTTTATTTCTGGAATATCTGGAATGTTCCAGAGAGTGCCATTTATGATTTTGAAACAACGTGTAAGTCCTGAATGGAAAGACTGAACATCTTGTTTGATATATTCAAACTTTTCACTACTTTTACATTTTTGAGACCACGAAATGGTTTCATCCATCTGTTTTTCCAACAAAATTGTATGTTTCTTGAAAACCTCTTTTGACTATACATTCTTTTCTGGTGTATAACTCATTCTCAAATCATTTGAAAAATACTTTTGTTCAGCTGAGTTTTCACGTTGAGGAACAAATGTTTCGTAAAGGTTGTTTAAGTTTTTATAATCAAAAGGTTTGATTAGATTACTTAATTTTGATCTACTTTCTTGGGCAAGACGAATCGTTTCGTCAGTTTCAGGAGCAAGAATTAAGGCAAGATTATCATTATAACAACCTATATTATAAAGACTTGGATTCACACTTTGAACTTTCTTGAGGTACTGAGGTTTGACAAAACTTGTTTTATAATTACGAATAAGCATGTTCATTGTTTGAACTAATTGACCAGTTTTATAAGCAATGTCATTCAAAACTTTGACTTGTTTTTCCAAACTGATGACCTTTTCGATTTCTTTATCTTCATGAGTTTTGAAAAACTTTTCATGTTCTTGCTTTTGAAATGAAATTGTGGAAATGGTTCTTTGATGTGCAGAAAGCTCGTTTTCCATTTCTAAAAGCTTTTTTTCAAATTGATTATTTTTTCACTATAAGCACGAAAAGACTTTTCATATGTGACTTTCTTTTCTTCGAGTAAACCATAAGCTTTTGCACATTTAAGTTTAACATTTTCACAAAATCACTTTTTGTACCTCTTAAGCTCATTATTTAAGAATGTGTTTGCTTCTCGTAAAGCTTTGTTTGATGATTCTAAAGATTTATTTGTTTTCTTGCTTCCATCAATTTCAAGTTTCATCTATTCAATTAAGGAAGCAAGCAATTCACGTTTTTTTGCAAGATCATCATCATGGTCAGCCTCTCTTCTATTATTACTCATATCTGATGAATCAGAAGTAATATTAGTATCACCTTGTTCCACCAAATATGTGTCATTAACAAATTCAGGTTGCTCAGGAAGTTCTTTTTCCATGGCAAACACACTATAGTTGATGACATCAAATAACGTCACTTTTATAGCATCATTTATCCCATGTATATAACCCATTTTGTGTAATTATTGCAAAGAATTGTTACTTAATCGTTTATATTTGTTATTTGCAGTAATTATTAAGTATTTGGCAAAATATGGAGAAAAAGACATGTTTTGAAGCATAAACGAAGAGTTTGAGAAAGTCGACTGATTCTGACATCTATACGCCGTATCATTATTGAATCATACGCCGTATCTAATGACTTTGAAGAACTCAAGACCATTGCCTGACTTTGAAGAATACGCCGCATCCACGTCAGCAGATACGCCGTATATGATACTTTTGTCAAAAACCATGAGAAGCACATTTTCAGCCAATTCTCCGTACCCAAAGAGCTAATACGCCTTACCCAAGGACCTCAATACACCGTACCGAAGGAGCTCAATACGCCATACCCAATAAGTCTGATACGCCGTATCGAGGAGGTCCGATACGCCGTATCCATACCAGCTTAAGAAAATTCTAGAATATTTTATTCTTGGAGCCCACGCCAAGCAACCCTGATACGCCGTATTGAGTTCTAATACGCCATATCGACCAATTTTCAAAGTCTATAAATACCAAAACCTAAATATGATTTTAGATATGCTTTTTACCACCAAGTCTGATTTTTAGAAGATCAAGGAAGCCAAGAAGGTCCTAAAAAGTGGTTCGGTCAATGGGAAAACTCTTATAATCTCTACACTCCACTATACGTGTTCGGTTAGCATTATGTTTAATCGTTCATCTATGATTTCGTGTATTGTTACAATGACTATCGGATAATACCTTTAGGTATTAGCCATGTTTATGATAATATAATGTTTTGATTTGTATTTATATTGATTGTTCTCTATTCGTTGCATGTTGATTATGTTTATCACTTCATACCCGTTTATGTGCTTAATTATGTGTTTTTCCTATCATTCTATTGGATCTAGTCCTACATATTTAATGCGCTGCAACTTCGGTGTTGTTTGGGCGTAGGCTAAGAGTCTGGGATAGAAACATATAACACTTATTCATATAGCTAGACTAATAGGATCACCAATAGAAAGCCCTGTTTTGATCTATGGTTAAGTGGATAGGTAGACTAAGCCGGTGACTTAGGATTACACATAACGGCATGTTTCCATAGGTAGTTAAGTGGATGTGGACTACTGTTATATGAATTTCCATTAAGCAATAAGTTGGTAAAGCCTCCATGAGCTAGGATTCAATATAACCACCAATATAGTTTCCTAGATAGATTATAATCAACGGTGCGAACTTTATGCGGGTTTAGGTTAATTGTGACAGGATTAACTAGCGATAAACCTCGATATTGTGTTTTCTTGTGATTGAAGAAAATGACACCAAAGAGAGCCACAAGGTCAACACCAGTCACACCAGCCCCAACAGCAACCACCACAACTATTACTGAGGCATAACTTTAGGCCTTAGCTGTCCAAGGAGTTGCTGCTGCAATGGCTGAAGCAGAAGCAAGTAGAGTTAGGAATGTCTATAACAGCAATGGTTCAGGACCAAGGCCAGCACAAGCTATTCGCGAATGCTCTTACTCGGAATTTCTGAAATGCAAACCTTTAGACTTTAATGGCACTGAGGGAGTCGTCGGACTCACTCGATGGTTTGAGAAAATGGAGTCTGTGTTTAGCATTAGCAATTACACAGCAGCTAGTCAAGTCAAATTTGCGACTTGTACTCTACAAGACGATGCTCTCACATGGTGGAATGCCCATGTTTAGTCGGCAAAATATAAATTTAAAACTTGAATCAATAAAATATACACCATACAAAGACCCATCATGTTTTTGGCGTCGTTGCCAGGGAGTGAAAATTAATCTTGATTTTTATTTGATATTTTGATTTTTAACATTAGATTAGATCTAACCCTTAGGAGTAGTGTAATTTAGATTAGTGTATATTCTTGTATATTCTGTAAATTTTGTATATTTGTCTTTAATTGTTTGCTTGTATATATTTGTGTTTAATTATTTGCGTATTTAATTGTTTTTCTCAATACACTGTTCTGGTCGATAGCTGAATACGGCGTATCCACTTCCATCGGATACGGCACATCCAACTTTCTGTCTAATACAGCGTATTCATTCAACGGATTAATACGGTGTATCCACTACCATTGGATACGGCGTATCGGTCATCTGGAACAGAAGCTGAAATCTTGGTTTTCCTATTTGATTTTTCGTGCTAATTTTTTTTTCTTTCTTCAGAGCAAATCCTGCTGATATTTTTACCCTTGTTACAGGAAGAACTTATCAGAGCTAGTTGATTGAAGAAGGAACTACAAGAAGTCATGGCTGAACCAATTCTATCTGATAACATGGAAAAAGCTCCAACTGAATCAAATCTTTCTATCACCAGTAACGACATAAACATTGAACTCAGCAAGGAATTTTTGGTGGAATTAAGAAAGAACATATATCACGGAACGTATAATGAAGACGTGGTGGATCACATTGCTAAGGTACTTAAAATGGTTGATTTGATCTACGTTCCTGGCGTGGATTCCCATCAACTACGAATGAAAGTCTTTCCTCTCTCGTTGGCCGATGATGCTAAAGAATGGTGGATTAGTGAGGGAGATGGAAAAATCACCACTTGGGAGGAACTTGTTGAGAAATTCTTCTGTAGATTCTATCCCGAATCATACGATGGAGAAGATGAAATGTTGGACGAAGGAGAGAACTGGGGGATTGATCCACTTGAATTCTTATCAAACGTAAACACATCATTCAAAAACCATAAGAAAGTGGATGGAAGGACTCAAAAGGTGATATTTCACTCATGGATGAATGGAAATTGGAATAAGAGATATGTGGATAACAGTATTTCGAGCAATAATGAATGGAAGGAATCTAAATATGAAAACCCGTCCAACACTGCTACTGATTCGTTCTTCAAAGCCTATGACGTACGCGATATTGAAAAAGAGAATGGACAGGGGCAAATGAAGCGTAAAGACAACGATAAAGATGATAAGCGACCTCACAAAAAGATTTGCAAAACCGAGAAATTTGAAGCTATAAAGTATTCACTAGGACCTAATGAAGAATACTTAGCTATAAGAAGATGTGAGTACGATATTTGGGAAAGAAACGAAGATAGTGTGTCCCAGATCTACCAAGAAATTTTTCAGAAAAAAGACGACGGATGGAAGATTACACGCATGGAATGAAAGAAGAGAAGCTGAAGACAAGTCTAACTTAAAGACTTTGCTGTAAACAAAAGTGCTTCCCGGGAGACAACCCGGATTGTTATTTAATTTTATCGAGTCTGTCTTCCCAAACATCAATACGGCGTATCCGCTCCATACCATACGGCGTATTGATTGTCTGGACGTTATCAGTCTTTATTTTTTATTGCACTTTAAAAACATTATTGTCAGTTCTGGCAATACGGCGTATTCATTAACCTGATACGGCGTATCCACCAGACTGACTCGTATTTAGTTTGTTTAGTTTAGTTTAAATTAACCGTAGATGCCAAGATAGGAATGCACGTTTTTCCTATTTTTCCTGTATGGTTTTGTTTAGTTTAGTTTAAATTAACCGTAGGTACCAAGATAGGAATGCATGTTTTTCCTACTTTATACAGGACCTCGTGAAAGAAAAATCAATGATTATTAATGGAGAATTTACAAATCTGAGATCCTGAAGTGTTGGAGTCTTGAAACTTCAAGGCGGCTATTCAACACAAAATCTTGCTCCATAAACTCTACATGGAGAATCACTACCGAGCAAACATCAGGGGAGTTTCTCATTCTAATTCTTTTTAAATCCTGTTTTTAATGTTTTATCTATACAATGAGGACGTTGTATAATTCAAGTGGAGGGATGGGAATTAGAATGTTTACTTCTCCTATTTTCATATTAAAATGTTTAATTATGCTCAAATTTAAAAAAATTTCAAGCATACTTTTATGAAATTACTTGATACATAACCCGTACACAATAACCCTTGTTAGATATTATAAGGATTTAACCTTTCCGTTTCTAAATGTTTACCCAAATTCCACAAAAAATAGAGTGTGCCGGTGATGTAGTAGACTTTAAAACTTGGCTTGGTATATCACCCGAGACCATAGTGATGAGTATTATGGATTTAATTGGAGTAACTTGTTTAAATTGGTAAATTTTTAGGATTACACCCAAATCGCCTTTACATGTTGTTTATTAACTAACTACACCGGTTAGTTAACCTCCCGTTTAAACCCTTTGTTTACTCTCACTTTAAGAGTAAGATTCCCCTAGAACAACCCGTAGAGCCAATCCTTTAGGAATTACACCAACTATTTGTTTCGTTACACCCTTACACCTTAACCTACCATGTTAGATTAAGTTTAATTTATAGTTGCTAGTTGCTTAAAGTGTAAAGTTTGTATTTCCCGAGTCTTGTGTCATTTTCTATCTTTGGTGCGGTTGGAAATTTGCACATTGCAAATGGGAATTTATATTATAGTCAAAACTCATGTGATTTTACTACCATCACAATTAATGGTGAGTCCGAAGAACAAAGAACTATCAAAGAAATTATCCGAAATTATTATGACCGTGAAGATGGTGAAACTACACCAAGTTTTGAAGCATAGTTAGCAAAAAAAAGAGAAGAGAAAAATTGCAACAAAAAAAGAAGGAAAGTTTGAAGATAATCGTTTCGCAAGAGCATTACCGAAGGAATTACACAAAGGATTGATTATTCATTGATACACAACAAATTGGAAGATATCGCCACTTGCCTTGTAGAGTATGTAAAGTTTTGGGATGATTGGGAAGTTGACCGTTACGGGAACGCCAACTTAGGTTGTTGTTTTTGATCGATGATCAAGACGTTGTAAATAGTCGTGTCTTAATCATGGTAACGGTCGGGAAAAGTGTCTAGCAACTTGTACTTTAGGCTTAATCTATTTGTTTCTTGATTTTTATTTAACAACAATTTACTTCCCTCTCACCTAATGATTAGCCGCTGGTTTTACGCGAACGTGGATGTGATCGAGCGTGCATGTCTATTCCGTCGTTACGGCCATGTATGCATGTCTCAGCTGCCTCGTTGGTTTACGACTTTTGGTGAAAGTTAGAAGGTCCCTACCCTATATCATTCTTCATCCTAACCGTTGGTTAAATTCGAATGGGGATGTGATCGAACACACATGTCTATTCCATCGTTACGGCCATGTATGTGTGCTTCAGCTGCCCTGTTGGAGTGGTACTTCTGGTGAAAGATTGTAGAATGATCAACCGTAAGCCTTTCCATACAAAAACCCATATTTACCTTTATAAACTTGTTACTCCTTGGCTTTAGTGGTGGAGATGTGTATCCTTGCCAAGCTTATGATAGAATACTCGTCACGACCGAGCAATTGAGCGAATTAGTTACATGTTACCACATAGATTAGTTGAGTGATTTGAGTGTTTTCATCTTCCTATTTCGTGAGGTGTTTGGTTGTGTACTTGTAATAGATCAAATAAATGCTTTAACGGAAAATATCCTTAGGGATACATTTTTATAAACTTCTAAAGGCTACTTGAGGACAAGTAGGATTCAAGTGGGGGGATATTTGATGACATCAAATAACGTCTATTTTATAGCATCATTTATCCCATGTTATTAACCTATTTTGTATAGTTATTGCAAAGAATTGTTACTTAATCGTTTATATTTGAGAATTGCAGTAAATATGGAGTAATTGGTGAAAGATAGCAAAAGGCGCGCATTCTGGAGCTTAAATGAAGATATTTTGAAGACTATTATTCTGAAGACCAATACGTCGTATCCATCAAGGAAGATACGGCGTATCCGTGCCTGCACTCACCAAAGATCACAAATGAATAAAGCTCAATACGCCGTATCTAGAGAGACTCAATACGCCGTATTCAAAATATGGAATGAATATAATATTCTGGAAGATATCAAGCGTGGTCCCTACTCCAAGAAATCCCCAATACGCCGTATCCAATACTTGGATACGCCGTATCGAACCGACTTCCAGACCTTATAAATAGAAAACTCAAAAATGAGTTTTAAGTGTGCTAAATCATATTCTCGATACCTAAACCATAAAAGTCGATTTTCAAAAGAGAAAAAGAGCAGAAGAGGTCAAGTAACGTTATCAATTCCATAGAAGACAACGTGTAATTCCATATACTTTAGTAATCGTTCAGTTTTTGGTATCATTCGTTAACTCGGTTAGTTTACCTTGGCTAAATAATTGCTCTTGTATTTATTATGACGTTTGAAGGCTAATACCTTTGGGTATTAGCCATTATTATGAAGATCTGAATGTTTGGTATTGTTTATCTCGATTTCTTGATTTATCGTTGAATGCTTGTTTATGTTTATCAATTTATACTTGTTTACGTGCTTTTGTATGTGACCTATCATTCAACTGGATCTAGTGATACGGACCAAGTAATCTAGAGTTTGGGATAGCTCTCCATATAGTGATTTACATAGGATCACAAATATTGTCCTTCTAAATCTGTGTCTAGGATACGCTTCGGGCTTAACTAGTTAATTGGATATTGCCAATGGTTTATTGAACGTGTTGACTAGAAGGTAAACCTAGATAATTCAACAAATAACGTACTGATTCCATTGGATAGTTGGACAAGTGGACTACTAGTGTATAAATCGCCATTAAGCGGTAAGTGGGTAAAGTCTCTATGAGCTAGGGTTTAACAAGATCACCATTGCTTTAATCCCTAAGATAGATTATAATCAGCAAATAAGGATGCTTTATGCGGATGCTTTAATTGTGACAGAATTAATGTGTCTAGGTCTTAGGAAGAAGTCCCGCCTAAGTCTTAAGAATGATATGCCACCTCGAGAGAAGAAATCATTGCACTTAATAAACAAACCAACATTCTAATCGGATTAATAATGGTTAATACAGTTTTCTATCATAAGGCTCGACCGCTCTTTTATCTTCTGTTAATTAGCTTGCGTGGGTTAAAGTGTCTTGAATTGATTGTAGTCACCGACCAAACCCGTGCCAGTCTCTCAGGCTGAAACCCCCCTTTTACCTGTTAGAATTAGGATTAGAACTAACATAGGATTAACATAGGTTTGACTTAGATTAGAATTAACTTAGATTAGATAAACCAAAATATAAATAAATTGATAGATTTAACCTCGCTTCAAGTGTTCGACACCCTACTTACCACGAATCTACCACCGACCGGGTACACTGCCCGTTAAAGTGTCGTTTTTGGTTAAGTCGGCAAAATATAAATTTAAAACTTGAATCATAAAAATAAACACCACACAACGACAACATTACTTTTTGATTTATTTTATTTTACCAACCACCAAACTATTACAACTTGAAATCTAAATCTTTATCAACGAGTCGTGTTGATGTAATAATCCATCGAAAAACACAAATTCATTATCCTAAGCTAGTGGGTTATAGCTGTTATGATAAATCGCAACTTCTTAGTCGAGCCGTTCCGGTTTCTGTTTGGGTTGTGCTTAATATGTGCATTTCTGCCGATTGTTCTGCAACTTTGAGGTGAGTTTATAGCCCCTCTTTCACTTATTTTATATCTACTTTACAAATCTCGGGGGAGAATACATGCTCGTTACAACTTGTTTACATACTAGCGTACAATTCCATCTGAAACAGAAGCAATACATAAAGTTTATCTATAAATTGATTATCGGGCCAATATTTTTACTACTTCGGAACACCACATATTGATTGTTTATCCCTTGTTTCAGGTAGTGCATGAAAAGGAGTTCTACAAACTAACTATTTACACCTTACAAAAACACTGTAACAGAATTTCAATCAACAATGAGACACTTCCAAGACTCTAAGTCTTGACAAAATTTAGGATCGCCTTATTTCAATCTACGTTGTTTGACCAAGAATACCTGAGAAAAGAAGAAGCGGTATTTTTGTTGGTTTGTTGTTGTTTAAGCATGGCGAGAAACAAGGAGCAATACATGAGCAAGACCCAAACGGACTACGGATTAGGAGTCACGAGGCCTAAAATTGATAACAAAGATCAATTTGAACTGAAAGATCAATTTGTTAAGGAGCTTCGAGAAAACACATTTAGAGGTTCGATAATGAGGATGCGCAAATGACACATTGAGAAATTCTCGAAATCGATGACCTATACATGTTCCTAACATCCCTGTGGATCAACTAATGCTCCCGAGTCATCCCTGACCTTCATTGGAGCAATAAGTCATTGTCTAAGAAACGAACCAACTGTTCGAACGTAATCAACTTGGAAGATCTTAAGACTAAGTTTTTTAACAAATATAACCCCCGCTGGTCGAACTGAGGCGAAAAAAGGAGGAAATCAACAACGTCCCGCCAGAGCGCAGATGAAACCCTTTTCAAGCATGTACGCTTTAAAAATAGAAAAAAACTCCCCCTTGATGAAGTGTCCCCAACACAATTTGACTAGATGCATGGAGAATTTTTCAACACTGGGTGGATGTTTCCAACACACATATTCTTGATCAGAGGTGTCGTTCCAACTAAGACAACTGCATATGCTAAAAACAGCCATCCAGAATATGGCCGAATACTCTTAAATGCATATGGGAGTCCTCAGGGAAGAAGTACTAAGACTTCCATGGACTGTGGGGCTGCGCCTCAAAAACAAACACAACTGAACTAATCTAGTAAGTGAAATCAAGAAAGATGAATGGAAAAAGTTTAATGCACTCAAGTAGGAATGCGAACAATGGAAAGGAACCCCATTAACACCAAAGATTACCCACTAAAATAAGAAGTGAAAACGCCTAGAAGAGAGCTACTACACACAATATGTGACCTTTCAAGGTGGGTACATAGAGCAACACTCTATGGCACATCAGAGGAACAACGAAAACCGTTCGTACCAAGAACGAAGGGCCTTCTATGAAAGATACCCGAGCAAAATCATTAGTGAAATCAGCAAAGAGACACGAAGAAAATTCCAATTTGATTAAAGAAATCCGAGCTACGACAGATGTTGCCATAAGGAACCAAGGAGCATCAATCAAAACTTTAGAAATTCAAATTGGGCATATGAGCAAAGTACTACAGGAAAGAGGATTTGGAAGCCTACCAAGCTCAACTGAAACAAACCCGAGAGACCAAGTCAAGTCGATTTCAACCACTAATGAAGTTGATTCATACTCGATACGCCGTATTAGATCATCCTAATATGTCGTATCCACTGGACAGAACAGTAAACTATTGTACAACTCAAGACAAATGACGATTCCGTTTCCAAGTCGTTTGGATAATCATTACTGTGATAAAGAAGAGGGGAACTAGGGACCAAAATTCATGAAAGCTTATGGAGCTTCACATATCAATGACACCATACCCCGAAAGGAGAAAGACCCAGGGAGTTTCACTTTACCTTGCTTTATTAATAATACTTGCTTTGACAATGCTCTTGTTGACTTAGGAGCTAGCGATATGTAATTGGCCTAATCTCGAACCTGATAGCCCTAAAACTGTATGATAATAGGTGAATTAGCATCCACACTAGGTGACAGTGGAATTGGCAGAAAGACATGAAATATCCAAGAAGAATAGCTAAAAAATAGTACTAGTGATAATTGTGCAAATTACTTTCCAGTAGACTTTATAATTCTTGAGAGCCCATCGGATATCAAAGTGGCCCTTGAACCTCAGAAGACTATTTTTGTCTACCCCGCCCTAAGCTAAAATTGATGTTTACAAGAGAAATGAATACTTTAAGAGTTTGGGGAAGAAATATTCTTTTTCAAAAGTGTTAAACCTACTAGTAGTTTAATTAAGAGGGTCACCATGCTAATTCTGAGAGAAGTAATGAAACTTGATCTTAGAAGCTAGTGCCTTATAGTAGAAACTTTGTGTTAAAATAGATCATTAAACCCTTTCTTGGAAGATTACATTGAATTAAATGATCTAAATAAACCATTTGAGCTTAGGAGAAATCAAGGAGATGATTTGATGCCCACCATTAGAGGAAGGTGAGTTAAGTTAGGAATAGAACAAGGATGAAGATCTTGATACTAAAATCGATGATTACCTTAGTTATTGCGACGATGATAAGAAGATCCATATAGATTGTGCTCACAACTTAAAGTTTTCATGCATGATAGGATTTGAATTTACACACGACAACTTCTTCCCGTTATTGTACGTCAATGTAATGTCCAAAAAGTTTCATAATTCAATAATGAAAGATAAGATGGTGTACAAAGGGAATAATGTTGTAGGAGCCTTAATGAATGTGCCTATTTTTGTTGAAACCTTTTATGTTGTGACTGACTTTGCAGTTTTGGAAGAAATGGACGTTTATCGTGATGAAGGAATGGGCGATGTTATTGTTGGAGAACCATTCTTAAGAGGATGAGTCACGTTACGAACAAAAGAGATGATGGAACATAAATACAAACTATGATGATACTTATGAGATTGTTCATGAAGATAATGAGAGAGAAGAATTATATGAAGTTCATGAGCTGCCGGTATGCAAAGTAAGGAGATATATGATGATCAAATATTCGTTCAATAATGATGAAGAGGATGTTGTTGTAAAAGAAGACGAATACGATGATCTTACTATTACAAGAAAAGAGGCATGCCGAGCTTACCAAGAAATATTTCGAATAATGAACGAATGATAGATGGTGACTAGAGCTGAGTAGAAGAGAAGCTGAAGACAAGTCCAACTTAAAGACTTCGTTGTAAACAAAAGTGCTTCCCAGGAGACAACCCGGAATGTAATTTTCAATTTTTATCAAGTCTGTCTTCCCAGACTGTCTATACGGCGTATCCAAACCCCATGGATACGGCGTATTGACCTTCTCGACGTTATCTAGTCTTTATTTTCAGCACAGTCTATACAGCGTATTCGTTAAACGAATACAGCGTATACGACACATGTATCAATACGGCATATCCTGGGGAATGGATACAACGTATCGACTTCCTATACAGTTTTAGGTATTTATTTCGAGTCTAACCAAACGAATACATGGAGATAGAGTTGCATTTGTTTTCTAAGAATTTACACAGAACCTACTGGAACAAATCGACAATATTGGTGGAAAATTTACAAATCTAGAGATCTTGAAGTGTTGGAGTCATGAAACATCAAGGCGGCTGTTCAACATACAATCTTGCTAAAAAAACTCAACATGGAGAATCTACCGAGCAAATATCAGGGGAGTTTCTCATTCTAATTCTTTTTAAATTCCCGTATTTAATGTTTTATATATACAATGAGGACGTTGTATAATTCAAGTGGGGGGTGGAATTAGAATGTTTACTTGTCCTAATTTTCACACTAAAATGCTTAATCTATGATCAAATTTTAAAAAAATTTAAGCATACTTTTGTGAAATTACATGTTACATAACCCGCACACAAGAACCCTTGTTAGATATTGTGAGGATTTAGCCTTTTCGTTTCTAAATGTTTACCCAAATTTCACAAAATATGAGTGTGTCGGTGATGTTGTAGACTTTAGAACTTGGCTTGGTATATCTATTCGAGACCACAATAATGAGTATTATGGATTTAATTGGAGTAACTTGTTTAAATTGGTAAATCTTAGGATTACAACCAAATCGCCTTTACATGTTGCTTATTAACTAACTACACCGGTTAGTTAACCTCCCGTTTAAACCCTTTTCCACTCTCATCTTTAGAGTGAAGATCCACTAGAACAACCCGTAGAGCCAATCCTTTAGGAATTACACCAACTATTTGTTTCGTTACACCCTTACACCTTAACCTACCCTGTTAGATTAAGTTTAATTTACAGTTGCTAGTTGCTTAAAGTGTAAAGTTTGTATTTCCCGAGTCTTGTGTCATTTTCTATATTTGGTGCGGTTGGAAATTTGCACATTGCAAATGGGAATGTATATTAGTAGTCAAAACTCATGTGATTTTACTACCATCACAATTAATGGTGAGTCCGAAGAACGAGGAACTAACGAATGAATTATCCGGAATTATTATGATCGTGAAGATGGTGAAACTACACCAAGATTTGAAGTTTAGTTAACAAAAAAATGGAAAAATACAAAAAGAAAGAGAAGGAAAAGTTTGAAGATAATCGTTTCGCAACTACCAAAGGAATTACACGAAGGATCGATTATTCGTTGATACGTCTAAAAAATCAACGATGTAGAGTATTGTACAAAGTGGAAGATATCGCCACTTGTCTTGTAGAGTATGTAAAGTTTTGGGATGATTGGGAAGTTGACCGTTACGGAAACGCCAACTTAGGTTGTTGTTAAGTCTTAATCATGGTAACGGTCGGGAAAAAAAGTGTCTAGCAACTTATATCTTAAGTCTTAATCTATTTGTTTCTTTATTTTTATTTAACAACAATTTACTTCCCTCTCACCTGATGATTAGCCGCTAGTTTTATGCGAATGAGGACTTGTTTGAGCGTGCATGTCTATTCCGTCGTTACGGCCATGTATGCATGTCTTAGTTGCCTCGTTGGTTTACGACTTTTGGTGAAAGTTAGAAGGTTCCTACCCTATATAATTCTTCATCCTAACCGTTGGTTAAATTCAAATGAGGATGTGATCGAACACACATGTCTATTTCGTCGTTACGGCCATGTATGTGTGCTTCAGCAGCCTTGTTGGAGTGGTACTTCTGGTGAAAGATTGTAGAATGATCAACCGTAAGCCTTTCCATACAAAAACCCATATTTACCTTTATAAACTTGTTACTCCTTGGCTTTAGTGGTGGAGATGTGTATCCTTGCCAAGCTTATGATAGAATACTCGTCACGACCGAGTAATTGAGTGAATTAGTTACATGTTACCACATAGATTAGTTGAGTGATTTGAGTGTTTTTATCTTCCTATTTCGTGAGGTGTTTGGTTGTGTACTTGTAATAGATCGAATTAATGCTTTTAACGGAAAATATCCTTAGGGATACATTTTTGTATACTTCTAAAGGCTACTTGAGGACAAGTAGGATTCAAGTGAGGGGATATTTGATGACATCAAATAACAGACACATTTTTACCAGTATGCCACAAAAAGGAGGCAGGACAAGAAAATGAATCGACCCAAAAGAAATGGTCATTCCAGCGTTTTAATGAATCTAAAGGTTTGGTATAACACACGACGTCACTATCCGAACGCTTACTAAATGACATCCACCCCTTATTCTTAGAATTTACGTAAAAGCAGCAGAACAGCCTAACCGTTGGCTCAATACAATGAACGTGGCACAAGATCTTAAAGTGAGAAACTTTGGTCACCACAATAACGAAGAGTTGGGACATATTGATGTGAGAATATCTAAGCACGTTAACGAGGAAAGTGGAAAGAGGTAATCGAAAGTTGACATACTCGAAGAATCTAGTATATACACCTATCTTTCCAGTAGGCATTTCATGTATTGTTTGGTTAGGACTAGGCAATTACGGATGAACATCATCAGGAATGTAAAACATTTCGCAAAAAATCTTAAGACCCTTATGAGTAAGAACAGACTTTATATCTGTAATACTGCTCATGATAAAAAGTAAGCAATGATTAAGGCCTAACCTTAAAATCTAAAGTTCTTCGAAATAGGGCGCAAAGCAGAAGAAACAGTTAAAAAAGCTTGAAGAATTTTTAACAATGGCGATTATAGTTTGAGAAGAGGAAAAGGAAACAGTGAAAACTTAATCGGGTATTTATACCCATGGTATATTTAATTCAAATTAATCCCAGATGAGAACACGTGCCCACAACGTCCGAATTAATGGGTAAGATTGAAAGTAAAAAATGGTCATGACAGTTAGGCAAGTAGGCCACACAGTCAAATCAGTCAGAAGACAAAAGGCCAAGAAAACTCCACGTCTCACACACTTCACCTAACAAGTACGATCAAACGGCATGGAAGAGCAAATAGCCACGGAAGAGTAAAAGCCGCAGAATGAGAAGGAGAGTCACAAAACCTTAGTCTAGTAACATTTATTGCGTACATCATGCAATACCGCACGCAACAAACGAACTAGACTGGGGGAACTTGATGACGTATAGCACGAATAACAAGCCCATTGGGTTTAATTCGTACCATACACATTAGGCCTAGGCCCAACACAGCAAAACATACGAGCTGCCACTAAGCCTAGAGATGAGTTGGTTGTGGCCTGGATGTCTTAAGACGCACGCAGACAAAATACTCCCGCAACACGTATGCAGAAGGTGATCTGTGTCCGTAACCACGATTACAAGTGGATCTTTGCCCGACAAGGGTCCCACTCTGGCCACTAACAATCGTAAGCGAAATACTAGGAAAACCTAGTATTGGGCTCACCTATAAAAGGGGTCACCTATAAACAAGGGTCTCTGGCACCTCAAAAAGGATTACGATTTCTCTAGACTACATTTACACACACTATGTTTGACCATTCTCTGACAACTATGATACTTACTCTTACGCCGGAGGCTTAAGCGTGGGTCCACGGTGCCCCACAGTAGGAGTGAAAAGTTTTCCTTATTTAGTGGTAGAGATCGTCTTATCAACTTGGTTTATACAAGATCCAATCCATCCGATGCTTGTTAGCCCGCGTGTACGATAAGCTACCCTAACATACATCTGCATTTACTCGTCACACCTTTTTGTCACCGAACTTGTTCTTTTGATCTAATTTAGTGGATTGTTTGTCTTTTTTGATGTCTTTTTGAGACAAACCAGTAGGTCACAACACGTTTGTTTTATGTTTTTTTTTATCATAACAGAGGCGGTCACAACCTGTACAGAGGTGAGTTCACTGGAACCGCACGTGAACCGAACCGGGAACCCGAGTGAGAACCTCGAAGAAACCGAAAAAAAATTTATTTTAGGAAACGGTACCGAACCGAAGAGTATGTTTCGGTTCAGCTCTCGGTTCTAGGGTTCGGTCGAGGGTCATTTTCGGTTGCTACCCGATTGGAAACCGCTAATTTCTAAAAAAACATTCAAAAACTCAAATATTTTAATGTTGTTTCCCACACTACGATCGTACCTTACCTGATACGATGCTATTAAATTTCCCCCTGTGTGACCAGAGTTAGAGGACTCTTTTCTATTAACATGAATGTATGAATTTTTTGATTTTTTGTTGTGGATGTAAATTGGTATGAAGAAATATAATCATGACAGTTGCAAGCACAATGCACAAGGATTAAAACTAGATGGTACCTTGTTTTTAAACTATTAAAAATCACGATGAATGTTTGAGAGTATACGTAATAAAAAACAAAAAATTTAATAAAATTCACATTATTTGCCGAATTTGAGTCGTCGGTTCTTAGGTTCGGCAACCAATCTGAGAACTGACGGTTCCATATACCGGATACCGAATCGCATGAGACCGAAAATTTTGACATATTGATGGAACCGAAATCGAATCCGCAGTTCAAAATTTCGAATTGGGTTGGGTCCGTTCCGTGTTCCGGTTCGGTTTCGGTTCGGAAACCGCGGTTTCGGTACATATGCTACCAACCTACTATTTGGGAACTTAGTGGACACAGATTGCTATTATGCTAGAGCCTATCGTGGTCTTTCCAAATAACAAATTACATTATACAAAAACCCAATCCCACTAGAATATCCAACCATAACGTCACATTATCCTCAATGGAACAAAATAATATCACCCAGGATCCTCTTAACACTATTGGAAACTATTGTCTTTCCCGGGTAAGGAAAAAATAAATACTCGATAAAATCGCTCTGATAACAGACATAATGCGTGTTGTTTTTCTTCAGATTAACATTTCCTCGCAACTACATAACGCATATTCTTCCGTTTTGTGCTCGACTTGTTTTGCACTAAATGACCCAACGAATAGACTAACTAAACTCCATACTGGCACACAATAAATTGGTGTTAAATACTCATCCGTTTCATCCCCAGAACCCACTACATTAATTCCACTATTTACGAAGCAACAATGTTTCATTAGTTCAGTTCATATTAATGATCCAGTTAGCTGATATGGAAACTGCCCATTTGCTAAACGTTGGGTATCTACCCTAATATTACAGTTTGCAACTTATTAGTGGATTGTTTTGGATGTGGTTGTTGTCAAATATTACAAACCAATCTTTAGGTAAGTGAGGTCATAATGTGCTTTCATGTGTTCTTAATTGAATCTGGGAAAATCGAACGACATAAAAGTGTCATATTCATTTTCGTCTTGAGAACATCATGTTCTGGATATAGTTGTAATTTTGTTTAAGTGTTTGTTTGTGGCTTGTGAAGAATTTGTGAATTGGATTTTGGACGGGATCTGGGTTATGTGAGTCAATAGCAGTGAAGATGGTGATTGGTTATTTCAATTTATGTCAACAGATATTTATGTTCGGAGTAATTTCAATTTAATGAATCTATCATTATACATGGTGGAATGAGTGATGATGATGATGATGATGATGATGTCGAGTTACCAGAAAAGAAAAAAATGTAAGTTTGGGGTTAGAAAAGGATTAGTGACAAGTATGATGATTCTTGTTGTGATTTGCCCTTATGTAAACTATATCAAGTATTCGGTATATATTAATGGAGTTTTAACACAAGGACTAATGCACAATTTGCTTGACAATGCAAGGTTTTTTGATTGAATGAAAGATCAAGGAAGAAGATGGGGAGGGGTTGAAGGGAGGAAAATTGATTAGGGTTTCAATCTATGTGTTTTTTTAGCATTGCTTGTTTAACATTAGCAATGTAAGTGATCGATTCATTACATGTCCTAAACATTGTTAAATGAAAAAACAAATGTTCATGTTATAAGAAGATTTCTATTTGAAAGGTATCAAACAAAGTAACAAACAACTCTTGTGTTTTCCTTTTAACTATACATACAACATATAAAGAAAAAACCATTTGCTTGAAACTTAAAAACTCAAAAAATGAGTAATGTTATTAGATTGAAATACCATCTGCTTATAAAATTCAATGCAATTGATTAAATATTTAATTAGAATTTAAACCATTAACTTTTTTCACTCTCACTTATTTGACAACCATATATACATAAAAAGATTTGCATACACGCATATTAACACTATTATATATCGTCGCCGTTATGCGCAAATAGTCGTCTAGTAATATACAAACTAAATAGCATAGAAGTCAAATATCGTGTTCAACTTGTTATTAGATGGTATTAGGTTCATCCGCTCAAACCCGCTTGTGGGCTTGAGGTCCCGTTTATAGGTTTCTAAAGTTTTATTATGTATCACTATTATAAATAATGGATCATAAAGATAAATCTACCAAGAATTCTACAATCTAACACTTGCTTCTACCATTCATTTCGCATATAGAAGTTATGATTATGTGTGGCATAAGAAAAAATTTATACAAATGCTCTCATAGCTCGTATAATGTGAATGTCCTTAAATAGGTTTTGGGTATTACTATTGGTACCCCGGCCTACTAAAAAGTAAAAAAAAGTACAACATCTACCTCATTTAACTCTTTATTTATGCTACAACATAATTTTTTATCAGTTTCTCTTCCATACCTTTTATCAGTTTAATACTTTGATTTAAGTTCATTTGGATATCAAACTTAGCTTGGATATCGGGGGACTCATCCCAACCCTCCATCTCCATATCATCCGACGAAGGAAATTAAATCCTCAATTTACACTACAGGGGTATCTTGGTCATTTCAGTCCACTATATAAATATATTTTTTCTTTAACAAACATTCATTCAACACACACACACACAAAGCGTGTTTTTTCTCTCTCTACCAACAACATATCAATCACCACCAGGAACAAATTTATTAGATCTACTCCTAACATCTAATCATCACGAGCATCAATATGAGCATCATGAACATCTAATCGATTGATCTTCGATCGATTATCTCATTCTTCAGTTGATTAACATCATGTTAGATTCATCAGATCAGATCTGTTCTTATTTTAGCTTATTTTATGTGAATAAGCTTATTAATTTATTATCATCCGAATTTATAAGCTTATTATTCAGCTTATTTTGATCGAATCTTTTAATTATTTGTTATTAAATTTATTTAGGTTCTTTATGTGAATAAGTTTATGTATTATCATCATTTGAATTTATGTTGCTGAATTATAAGCTAGCTTGTTAGCTTATTTTGATGAATTATAAGCTATCTTATTAGCTTATTTATGTTGCTAGTGTAATAGCTTTATTATTAGCTATTTTAATGTTTCTGATAAGCTCTATTAGATTAATTTTGTTGATATAAGCAATGAAAGATTATTTAGCTTATCATTAGCAATAAGCCAGTTTAAGTAGCTTTGGTTAACGTGTTTGTATAAATCATATAGATACTTTTTTTTCATACGTAATATCATATATAATATTGCATTTCCTATGGTATATGGCATGTGATTATCATATATGATATTTCATTTCTCCAAAAAAACGGTTTATTTATTCTTTTATATTCATTTTATATTTTCAGAATTGAAGAACATGAATGCTTGTTCATTATGTGGAAGTGTTGATCAAAACAAGATGAGGTGCCCTAAGAGGTTTGAGGATTAAGAACAAGTCGTGGTTCAACATTAAGTTGTTCTTCAAGAAGAAATTGTTGTTTTTAAAAATTACTCTTTATGTTTGATTATTATATTAACAAGGTTATAATTCTTTTTTTACTTGAATTTTCTTGTTTTTGATCTTACATGAATGTGATTCTATTATATATCATATGTGATATTCTAGGAAATCATATATGATTTTACATCAGTTTCTTTTACATTTGAATTATCATATGTGATATTTGTATTTTTCAATTTGGTAACAAAGTATCATATGTGATTTCTTTCATAAATCACATATGATTCAACATGATCATCACTGATTTATCAACTATCATACTTGATGTTTAAACAATGATAACATGTGATCCTGTTCTAATGCTATATTTACGAGTGATTATGAATGTGTGCATAAAACTTAAACAAAATAGACATAATATTCAAATTTAAATCCGCAAGACATTGTACTAGTTTCAGATGGTTTACAAAATCGTCTATAGAAAATAAATGAAGATTACATTTTTTTGGTGTGCGTCTTTGCAAACACCACACTCCATTCTTGGCAATCTCTCTGTTGTAGATTTCCATATGCATCATTAAGAAAACTCCACACTCCGTTGCATTGTCTTTTTGTAGCTCACTTTGGTCTGATGATTGTTGTTTCTTAATGTTCACTTCTCTGGCCTTGAAAACAGCTTTCTGTACACAAATAAAAAGATTTAATTTTGTTTTCAGGCACATTATTATATATGATATATTATAGTGTTATAGAAGTAGACTTTCAAGCAGATTATCATATATGATATTATACACAAAACTAACTTTTAATTACTCACCAGGAGATCACAGAGTTTCTTGTATTTTATTTTTAAGCACGTTATCATATATGATATATTATAGTGCTACAGAAGCTGACTTTCAAGCAGATTATCATATATGATATTATACACAAAACTAACTTTTAATTACTCACCAGGAGATCACAAACTGCTTGTATTTTATTTTCAAGCACATTATCATATATGATATATTACAAATGCTTAAAACCTAACCTATATCACGTATGATACATTACATAAGTTTTTACAATTTGTTTAGGCAACTTATCATATATGATTTTTCACAAACATGTCATATTATATTTGTTTAACGTAGAATAAGTCTTTGGCTTCGCCTCATGCTTAGCCTACACCTTCACCAAAAGCTTGTTCGTGCTTTTACTTATTCAAACTAACTTCTAGTTCATTATTTCGTCTCTAAAATTACAATATCATCAACAAATTCTTTATGAATAGTGAAAACTTAACTTCTAATCACTTATTTTCTTCATTAAAGTCTTAATAACATCAACATACTCTATCTAAAACTTACATATCATCTAATATCAGAATAACATCAAAATATCAAAATATCATCATTATTAACTATATAAACATAATAAATTGAAAAAAATCACAATATGTTCATCAAAAACTTTAGAAACTTTAAAATATGTAGATGAAGTGTTTTATACCTGAATTAATGATTTTAAGCTTGTATTTCATCAACTTTTACTCGAATCTTCAGCTTTAAGCTTAATCGTTAAGATTTGTTCTTCAACAACATCATCGACATCTTTTTCTTTCATTTTTAATGCGATTCGTGGATGATCTTTGATTTGTGTATGTGTTTTAGTGTGTGTATTTTTGGATCGGTGTAAAAGTATATGTTTTTAGTGTGTGTGTGTTTGATGAGAGAGAAACAGAATAATAGCTAGATCTAGATGAGATGAATTAGTGTGGTAGGGGTGAGAGGGAAAATGACGTAAATACCCCTCTGACTTTTTTTGTTTTTTTAATTAAAATATCCTTTTAATCCTAGCATTTGATTTATTTTAGATGGAGAGCTGGGATTTGTCCCCTCGTATCCAAGAAAGGGAGGATATCCAAAATAACTCTCCTCGTATACTAATTAATTAGGTCTGGAATTGTTTATATGTTATTAAGGTTTATTTAAGCTTTATACTTAGATTTTTTTTGTAACCATGGTTTTCGACACATTGGCCGAATAATCAGGAGGGTTTGAACCCACCGCCACACAGACTCAAACCAGGTAAAGCCCTTCCTTTTTAGGAGGTTGGCGTGACCACTTCAAGGTTGTTTGCACCTAGCAAGAATTAACTTGAGACCTCACACATTTTAGAGTGATAGCCACAAACCCTTTTACGTATTGTTTTGCACATAACCAATATTCATAATATGTTTATTAGATAATTTGTTTTCTGTATATACTATACACTAAATTATGGATTTAAGTAATCGATATTGATTTCTCTTTACCCTCGGGTTTACCTGGGGTATGATTTGTCTACATTTTACCTCCCTCATACCCTGCTTAGGGGTATTAGGTATCGTTGTTGTTATAGTAATCGATATTGATTTGTTCTTTTGATGGTTCTGTTCATTTACTCAGATATCCATTCCTACAAATATTTATTCTTTCTGTTTTTGCTCTTTACAGATAGACGTTCAAAATAAGAATAGATTATGCGCTGGTATGAAAGAAGTATTATTTTGGCTTGATTATTATTAACTCGACATTACAATTTATAGTCCTTTGAGGATTATTCTAGAACCCAAAACATAAGTGGGTTAAGCCTATCAATAAATATGAAAACCCCAAAGGCTTATACAAACTACAGTCTAACAGTTTTAATGTTAAGGACTCAGATACATCCAAGATTAGAGGCTATGAAACAGGAATATGTAACATAACTGATTCGGTTCATGTCATTAAGGACACGACACCTATTCCGAATTGTTCATGTTTCTATAAAAATGATGTACCTAAGGGAGCACTGCAGATATTTATCAGGGTTAATGTTTCAAATAACATTTTGTCCTTCATGCCCTTACGGCGTGACAGAATTAGCAGCCTGAAGATCAAAATCTTTCACATGAATGATATTGCCCTGTTCCAGCAAGAGCTCTTCTTTGCTGGAGTAGAGCTCGACAACCACCGTACCTTTTCTTACTACAACATCCCTTGTTACTCCACCCTTGATCTTATTATGTTACACTATGGTATTTGAGATATAAAGATATATGTTGCTACCACCTCTCTAGAACATATCCCTCTGTCTATCGATACCCTCGCCACCATTGGGAAAGTGAAAGCCTTGATTCGTGACAAGACAGGTATCTGTGTTAAGAATAAACTTATTCTTTCTTATATCTCAGGGACTGATTCTGTCAATATTGTATTGTAGCTTTGAATTACTTTAGGCTCAAGGAGTTAACTTCTTAAAGATGAAGGTCCAAAGGTTTCAAGTGGGAATTCTCAGTTGGGTATATATGCTCAAGACGGGTTTATGATTTCATATAACCCTAATTACCTTCTCTCTCTAAAAATTTATTATGCTTCTCTCTCTAACATTTAGTTTGATTTGATCTTGGTTGATCTTTTTATTTAACCCTGATTCTTGTTTTGTAATAGAACTATTATCAAGTTAGATAATAGGATTACAACAGATTAGCTGTGGTAATCTTGATTTGGTTTGAGTTCTTGTTGATTAAGATCAACTGGTGTATTTGAGAGATTGTTGTGATTCCTGAATTGAGATTCAGGATCTTGTTTTTGATATTAATATAAATTTGTTCAATCTGTACTGACCAACAAAGGCTGGTATATGTTGGACGCGACCTTATGGACAGCCGCGCCCTTGCCTACTACTATGTCCAGGAAGGGTCAACTCTTCATCTTGTGGATGATTTATGGAAAGGGGGAGTTTGGCTGAAAGTACATGTCAGGATTGCTTCGACTAGAAACATCATCCATCTTTTGGTGTATGGCTTAAGCACCATCAACAATGTGAAATCCAAGATTCAGGACGATGTAGGTATTCCCGCACACCTGCAGACAGACATTGTTTTTGCCCCAAAAGTAGCTCGAGGGTGGCTCTACACTTGAACATAATTACATCCATAATGAATCCATCATCAAGCTAGTTGTTATCTGATTAAAGGATGCCATGCGGTTAACTTATAAGGAGACGATCAAGAACCAGAAGGAAGCCATCCCACCCCCATCAAAAGAGGCTCAGCTTATCGGGAAGCAGCTTAGGATGAAGACTGAGGATGCATACAATATTAATTTATATAATACTTTCTTGTGTATCATGGTCATCAGGAACTTTGTTTTTTTAGGAACCAATATAAGTATAGTAACTTTTTCTTAATACTAAAAGTGATTGGACAAAAATACCTTGTGTTCTTCCCCTTTAAACTTCTTGTTTTTGTACCCTGGGATCATCGATGTTGGGATGCACCAATGAACATAATTGTCCCGTCCTAACCTGACAGGCACTTATCTTTTCCACAAAACGGTTTGTCTTGTTGGATGAAGGCTTGGGTGTCGGAAGCTCCTAGAAGAAAATATATATTGTTGCGTATTGTAAAATTACCCCTAAATCCATGAACTGGCTAAAATTGTCCAAATGTTAAAACAAAGAAAATTGTAATCGTGTAATCGTATTTAAAAGGTTTGATCAAAATAATGAATTGTTTAGGCCTAACATTGGATCAGTTTAAAAAAACCCTCTTCTTTGGAGACAGATGTGAAGGTTCGATCTTCTTTCCCTGCAAAAAGGCCAGAGGTCCTCTAAAAGCAGCCTCTCTACTTTCGGGTAGGGGGTAAGGTTCTCACCTCCTCCATACCTCATCGAAGACGGGATTGGGTAGGTTGATTTATATATTGTTTATATAATTTTGTTATGATGTATTCAAAAGCTTAATTAGATCTCTAGTTGTGTGATTGATTCTGTTTTGCAACAAATTTTAATATAAATCGTTTTCAAACCCTAGAATTGTGTTTCCTGTATATGGTTTAAATTGTGAGTTTTGGAAGTTGATGTTGTGAGGTGGAAGTAGGCATATGCTTTTGAAACCCTTAAAGATTTTAGGTTTTGGTTTCTTCAGATTATTGTATTTGGGTTCTCACTGTGTTTAAATTTTGGTTCTGAAAAAGTCGTTGTTTATGTCTGTATTATTATTTATGTTGGACGATTTTGACAACAAACCCGAAGTGCAATCGCGGAACGCTAGATCACGAGTTGTATCGAGCACAAGTAGCAAACACGAGAGACTACAAAGAACCGACAAGAATATGCACACGTTATACCCTCGTACCAAACCTTTATTAAAAACCTAATAAAGCTATTACAACGAGGAAGAAGAATGAATGACTAGCATCCCCCCCTCATCTCTGTTTATAGAGACGAGGGGGTAGAAACATATCCTAAATAGAATAGGAAACATCATTGCCATGCAAGGAAATTTTAAATAATCCTAGTTATAGTCTATTCCTAATCTAAATTACAATGTACACTTAACCCCCTAACCTATGTTTAAATTTACTCCTAATATCCTACAATTTCCACCTTAGGAGTAACACTTAAACATAACTAATACTCAGCATCGTTTCCTCATGTTGGAACCTCGAACCGAGGACCACCTTGTCGACCAGGCATTGTACTTCAGTAATTTCCCTAGATTAGCCTCCATAAACTTCTGCACTTTCTTGTTTTTAGCAACATTACCCTTTGCACCCTCTTGACTAAGTACTTTGGCTACCATAATGTTTGCCCCACCTTTATACCAAGGTGTACCTTTTCCTGCTCCTTTACCAAGCAGTCTATGTTTGTCTTTTCTTCAAGTTGCTTGTTCTCCGACCATCTTTGAGCCACTGCAGCATCATCATTACTAACCTAAAAAACCTAAGTTTCACGATCCCCTTGACCTCCCTGTAGTTCCACCTCAAACCAAACACAATTTTCAATTTGTACTACATGGACTCGTGTTTCAACACCAGGACCAAATTGTTTAAACCCAACTTGGTTATGACCAAGTTGTTTGAACCCAACTTGTTTTGAACCAAGTTGCTTGAATCCAACTTGTTTTGAACCTCCATGGTTTTGTACACCAAAAGTTATCACTTTTGCTTCCAAAGTATACACATAGTTCTTTTTCTTAATCCCAGTCATCATAACCCAACAACCTTTGATCACCTTGAATTTACCCATATGCATCTTCACAGTATAACCTTCTTTTTCAAGAGTACCCAATGAAATCAAACTTCTTTTTAACCATGGAACATACTTGACATCTTCCGGTATAAAGATTGATCCATCATGTAACTGTATCATTAGTTTCCTTGTCCCTTTGATAGTGCATGTTCTGTTATCGCCTAAATGAAGCGAACCACCATCAACAACCCTAAAGTCATACAAGAAATCCCTCGTATGTGTCATATGATAAGACCCACCTGAATCCATTACCAATTCAGTCATCTCATCATTTTCGACTACCACCAGGGCTTCTCCAAAGTAGGCGTTACCCTCATCATCAAAAGAATCAGAATCCTGATCACACTTACGCTTCTTGACGAACCCACTTGACTTCTTTATTGGACAGTCTCTCTTCAGATGGCCCTTTGAATGACATATGAAGCACTTGAGTTTACCAGTTTCACCCCTTGACTTAAACTGCGAACTTCTACCAGAATGAGTTTTACCTGGATAATCTGACATTCCCCTTACATATAACCCATCACTAGTTTCTTCCTTTGTGCCTTCAGTTCTTTTATTCAAATCCCTTGAATTTAGAGTCACCAAAACATCCTCCATTGTCAAGGATTCCTTCCCATGCAACAATGTCTCCACAAAGTTTTCATAAGACAATGGCAACGACGTAAGTAGCATAAGTGCATGATCCTCATCCTCAATCTCGATATCAATGTTCGCCAAATCAAGTATCAAATTATTAAACTCGTCGATATGATCACCTAGTTTTGTACCTAGACTCATATAGTACGTATACAGCTTCTTCTTCAGATACAATCTAATTGCTAAGGACTTAGTCATATATAGACTAGTCAACTTCGTCTAAATTCCTACAGCAGTTGTTTCCTTGGCAACTTTCCGTAAAACCTGGTCTCCCAAGCATTGAATCAAGCTACTATATGCCTTTTTCATCAAAGAAGTCTTTTCTCTTACTTCCATGTCCTCGGGTAATATCTCTAATGCAGCATCACATCCTTGTTGTACCATTAAAGCACGCATCTTTAATTGCCATAACCCGAAGTCATTATTCCCATTGAATTTTTCGATATCAAACCTAGTTATAGAACAAGCCATTCTTCTTATACCTTGCAAAAAACCTTGTTAAGTTGTTTTTTAACCAACTTTGCCGACAAGCCTCACAAGCTGTGTGCAATATTCATGTTTTTGCTAAAAACCCTTTTTGCAAATCAAATTAATTAGAAGAACCCTAAACACTCGATCACAAGCAAGCAAACCTGATCGTTAACTTGAACCCCAAGAAAACCATGATCAAAACTTGAACCACAAGAAAAAAACCGCAACAAAAAAATACCTTCAATTTAATCGTATTCTTCTATTTTTAACCAAAAAAAGACCTTGAAGTCAACTTTTAAACGAAAGTTAATACCCTTCTTTTATTTTTTCAACTTTGTAGTATAAGATAACAAATGAACCAATCCTGTTTCTCTTTCTATATCCTTCACGTGGATTTTATAATAATAAAAACCTTCTCGACGATCGCTACTCCAACAACTGTTTCGAATCCCGAAACCAAAAATCAATACATCAAACAACTCGAAACCTCGATCTAGCATTCCATCTTTAAAGACCATGACTAACCTATGGCTCTTGATACCACTTGTTGGACAATTTCGACAACAAACCTGAAGTTCGATTATGGAACGCTAGATCGCAAGTTGTATCAAGCACAAGTAGCAAACATGAGAGACTACAAAGAACCGACAAAAATATGCACACGTTATACCCTCATACCAAACCTTTATTAAAAACCTAATAAAGCTATTACAACAAGGAAGAAGAATAAATGACTAGCATCCCTCCTCATCTCTATTTATAAAGACGACGAGGTAGAAACCTATCCTAAATAAAATAGAAAACATCATTGCCATGCAAGGCAAGTTTAAATAATCTTAGTTATAGTCTATTCCTAATCTAAATTACAATGTACACTTAACCCCATAACCAATGTTTAAATTTACTCCTAATATCCTACAATTAAAATATCTAGTATGATTAGGTTATTGCTTGTTAGTAATCTGGTTTGCTGTGTTGGTTCTTATTATCGTGTTTAAATAATTAATAACTGATAAACTAGGGATGCAAATACATAATATAATCATACTGGTAGTATAAGGATAAAGTTCTTAAATACCAGTTATGTTTGTAGTTTGAGCACGAAAGTCCTTCAATAGTAGTTCTATCTGTAGTTAAAGAAAAGAACGAGTTACTTGTTTTTGTACAAGCCATTTCATTGCTATAGTTAACTCACGAGCTTCGTTAGAACGAACTAAATCTATTGCACATATATTTGTCGT
The DNA here is from genome assembly GCA_026074375.1 of Tanacetum coccineum. Taxonomy (NCBI): domain Eukaryota; kingdom Viridiplantae; phylum Streptophyta; class Magnoliopsida; order Asterales; family Asteraceae; genus Tanacetum; species Tanacetum coccineum. The sequence goes on along the minus strand of BQNB010011333.1, from coordinate 25,793 downwards.
TGTCTATATATTGGCGATGAGTTCTTTATGAGGCTCTTTGGGCTGGTAGTCTTTGCCATTACAAACTCTAGTATGTTTCAATTATTAATTTCTATTTGATTGTATGATTCATCGTTTATGTAAGAACACGTACTTATCATCTGGCAGTGGGACAGTCCAATGCATAATACCTAACCCGCAGTTATAACATCAAATAATACAGTTTTCACTAGTATGATCAATAGATGAACAGTTTGAACAAGTGTGTGGCTAGTGAAAAGCGATATGCCCAAGCTCGATACATTGCGTATAACGCAATGACCCTCTTAGAAATATTTGACCCTCTTAGAAATATTTGAAACAACTTCCTCGTTGTTCCCTAGGGTAACTACTACTTATACGTGGACGACTGGGGCCATCGGCACTGCTACGACTAGTCCTCTGATGACCGCCACTGCCTCTCAAACTTCGAGGATTCTGCTGACTAGTCATGTTGTTTTGAGCCTGATTAGGACAGAAGTTGGCCTAATGGTATTGAAATATTAGTCTCAATGGTAAACATATAAGTTCAGGGGCTTATTATGTAATTTTGTCTTTTTCAGTTTGGGCTTTAAAGATGTTTAGGCTCAAGATGGATAAGTTGGGAAGATGAAGGGCTGCTAGTGTCAAGTTATCCAGCTTATTCATCATCTTTTCTTTCCTACTCATTCTCTCTCTCTAAAATTCGATATCTCTCTATATATATATACCCTAATTTGGAGATCATCTTGATCTTAGATTCTGTTTATAATAGAACAATAATAAAGTTAGATTATTGATCCATACCTGATATGCAGTAGTGGATAATTCTTGGTTTATCTGATTGAAATCAATTGTGTTTGTTGTTCTTGGTACTTAAATAGAGATTTGAGTGTTTTTATATAATAAGATTCATATTTTCTTCATTGTATCAGAGCCAGGTTGCTCTAAAATCGGTTTTAAAAAAAATAGGGTTTCATAGAATTTGGGGTTTTTTTAAGTTAATCTATCAGTTTTCTATTAAAACTGTTTTTTGGTAAGATCTATGGTTTAATTGCTCAGGTCTTTTGTTATTTGTAAAAAACCTTAATTTTGAATAATTAAGGTTTCGTGGATCTTGGTGATTCTACTCTCTCTGGTTGGTTATTTGGTGATTAAGAGTGCTTAATCATTGTATCTTGGAGGTTTTGGGTTTGATTTGCTCTAATTTGAGAAAAATTATGGTTTTATGGATCTTGAGGATTGGGTGTGGGTTATTGCTGATTAATCTGCTAGCCCTCTTGACTAAGAGAATCAAGAGGATAGTCGGTTTGGTATTGATTTCTGCTGCATATCATTTATAGCTATGTAACACCTCTTTATCTTTCTTTCTTTAGTTGTTAATTGAGTTTGTCATCCCTTGATCTGCCACCTTAAATGGTGTGAAAGCCTGGGAACTTCCTTCTTTTTTTTCTCTTATTTGTTTCCAAGTATTGTTTGTTCTTGTTTTTCATCATGTCTGTTCATAATTCTGTTCATAATTCTAAGAATGATGATGATTATATTGAGGATCCTGATCCCGTTACTTTAATTAGTAAATTGGATATTAGTGACCTATTACACTTGCATCATAATGATACTACTACTTTAACTGTTGTTTCAATAAAACTTAAAGGAACTGAAAATTATCAAGTATGGTCTTGTGCTATGCTTTTGGCTTTAGAAGGAAAGAATAAGACTGGTTTTATTGATATGGTTAATGCAATTATTTTGGGTTGGATCTTAAATTCAATCTATGAGGAACTTTTCTTAGGATATATTTTTTCAAAAAGGGCTAAACATGTTTGGGAAGAATTAAAAAAAACTTATGACAAGGTTGATGGGTCAATAATATTTGACTTACATCATCAGATTCGTACTCTTAAGCAAAATGGTTCATCTATTGCTGATTATTATCATAAATTGAATGCTTTGTGGAAACAGTATGAATCTATGATTGAATTGCCTAAATGTGTTTACAATGCTTCTAAAAGTTTTAAGAAACATACTCAGCTGTTTAAGTTAATGCAATTTCTTATAGGATTAGATAATTCTTATATGCAAATTAGGAGTTCTTTTTTTCTAGAGAAGTTTTACCTGATGTGAGAAGTGCATATGCTACCATCTCTAGTGAGCAATCTCACAGAGTTGCTGCTGGTAGTATTGCTGGCTCCTCTCAGAGAAATAATCAGAATAACAGTAGTGGACCTTCAAGACCTGATAATTGGAATAATAATAGGCAAGGTGGGGAGCTCTAGTTTGTGAGAATTGTAGTATTAATGGTTATTCTATTGACATATATTTTAAAATCACTGGACATCCTGCTGATTTTGGGAAGAAAAAATCTGGTCAAAATTTTAAGAAACAAAATGTGTCTAATAATAATTCTGTTGAGAAAAGTTCATCTTCTGGATTTACAGATGACAAAATGGCCACTCTTATCTCTCTCATCAAAGATAATAAAGTTGGAAACATGTGCATGCCAATATGGCAAATACTTATTTTAATAACAGTTTTATTTTTCATAAAAACTTTAATAAGTTTTTTTGTTCCAACACTAATTTTAAACCAAAACTTGTTAGTAATGGTAAAATTATTGATTCAGGGGCAAATCAACATATGACTTACACTGATAAGGAATTAGATAATGTTATTGACATTTCTTATCTTAGAATTAAAGTAGGTCATCCTAATGGGACAAAGGCTTATATTTCTAAGATTGGAAATCTCAGGTTATCTAATGGCTTAACTCTGTATGATGTGATGGTTATACTTGAATATTGTGTTACTTTAATTTCTGTTCATAAATTGGCTAAAAAGAATAAGGTAATTTTTGCTTTTGATGAGATTAGATGTTATTTCTTGAATCATGATTTGAATCTGGAAAATGTTCTGGGGATTGGTGATCAATGTGAAGGATTGTACTACTATAATAATTAAGGTATTAAAAATAATAATAGTACCTTAAGATAGTTGTCTCAGCATGATTGGCACTGCAGGCTTGGTCATCTTACAGAGCCTGTTCTGAATGTCCTAAAAGATTCTTTACAGATTGATAAAAAAAGATAATATTGTTTGTTGTGAAATTTATAAAAGGGCTAAACAAACTAGAGAGCATTTTCCTTTAAGTGGTCAGACATCTAAGTGTTTGGGTGATCTTGTTTATCTAGACTTATCGGGGCCTTATAAGGTTACTAGTTCTGAGGGGTTCAAACATTTTTTTATTGTTGTGGATGATTACACTAGAGCTGTTTGGGTATATTTGATTAAATCTAAAGATAAGGATCCTCACTTTATAATAGTTTTCTATAATTTGATTGAAAATTAATTTAAAAGAAAAATAAAGTTTTTAAAAGTGATAATGGTACTGAATTTGTTAATTAAACTGTAACCAAATTATGTTCTGATAAAGGAATTATTCATCAAACTTCTTGTTTGTATACTCCACAACAAAATGGGATTACTGAGAGGAAACATAAGAATCTGTTGAATGTTGCTAGATCCCTTATGTTTCAAGGGGGAATACCTTTAAAGTTGTGGACTGAATGTATTCTAACTGCTACTTATCTTATTAACAGACTCCTTTCTTTTGTGCTAAATAGAAAGTCTCCATATGAAATGATATATAAAAAATGTCCTACTCTCTCTCACTTAAGAATTTGGTTGCTTGTGTTTTGCTACCATTGTCAACAATAATGACAAGTTTAGTAGCATATCTAAAAAATGTGTTATGATAGGATATTCTATTTTTTAAAAAGGATATAGATTATATAGTCTTGATAAGCATCAGTTTATTTTTTCAAGAGATGTTAAGTATTTTCAGAATATATTTCCTTTTAAGGATTCTGAAATTGAGAAAAATAATTCTACTAATGTTTTTCAAGATGTTAATCATATAAATTTTTTTGATATTGAATATTCTAAGAGACCCAATAATGATGAGAGAGTAGAAAATGATCTGAATAAAGATAAGAGATCTCAAAGTGATTGCAGCAGTTCCTGCTGATTTTCCAGTTGACAATCTTGGAAATGATGCTGATAGCAGTGGTGAATTTATTGCCACACAGAATGAGGGGGTTGCCACACTTGAAGAGAATGTGTTTTCTGAGGGTAATTTGGATCAAAATCCAAGTTCATCTCATGGTGTTCAAAATGTTAGAAGGTCTTCTAGACAAAGTGTTTTCCAAGGAATTATAATGATTTTGTTGTTGAATCAAAAGTCAAATATGGTCTTGAGAAATATGTTGGTTATTCAAAACTTAATTATGAAAATTTTTGTTTTGTAACTCAACTTAATAAAACCAGAGAACCTAAGTCATATTTTGAAGCTTTTAAATATCCTCATTGGACTGATGCTATGAATCAAGAAATGGATGCTTTACTTAGAAATGGTACTTGGGAAATTGTTGAATTACGTGAGGGTAGAAAAGCCATATGAAGTAAATGGATTTATAAAATTAAGTTCAGGTCCACTGGTGAGATAGATAGATATAAAGCTAGATTGGTTGCTTAGGGTTTTGGGCAAAAGGAAGGGATTGACTATGAGGAGACTTTCTCTCCTGTGGTTAAAATGGTTATTGTTAGGTGTTTGTTGAATGTTGATGTTTCTATATCTTGGCCTATTTTTCAACATGATGTGAATAATGCCTTCTATATGGTGATCTTGAGGAGGTTGTTTATATGAAACCTCCTGAAGGATATTTTCCTTCCGATAATAAAGTTTGCAGACTTAAAAAGTCTTAATATGGTTTAAAATAGGCTCATGGGCAATGGAATGCTAAATTGACTTCTACTTTGATTGAAAATGATTTTAGTCAAAGTAAGTCTGATTACTCATTGTATACCAAAGTCTGATAACTTGCCTTGTTGGTTTATGTGGATGATATTATAATTACTAGTAATAGTGTTTTTAAGAATGAGAAGTTTAAAGTTTTTCTTAAGTCTAAGTTTATGATAAAAGACTTGGGGAAACATAAGTATTTTCTTGGGATTGAAGTGGTTGATACTGATAAAGGTATTTGCCTTAATCAAAGGAAATATGTTCTTGACTTGTTATCTGAGTATGGTATGCTTGCTTGTAAACCTGCAAAAACTTCTCTTATGTCTAAGCTTGTTATTTCTAATGAAGCTTGTGATAATGATCCTTTACTTAAGAATGTAACTGATTACTAAAAATTGATGGGAAAATTAATTTATTTGATGTTGATTGGGCTAAATGTATTGTTACAAAGAAATCTGTTACTGGGTATTGTGTGTTTTTCAATAATTCTCTTGTTTTTTGGAAACGTAAGAAACAAAATACTCTCTCTAAATCTTCAACTGAAGCAGAGTATAGAGCTCTTGCGTCAGTAACCAATAAAGTTATTTGGATCTTAAAAATTTTAAAGGATTTGCAAATTGAAAACCTTTTACCTGTTTTACTTCACTGTGACAGTAATTCAACTATTAAGATAGTTGTCAACCCAGTTTTTTATGAAAGAACAAAACATCTTGAAATTGGTTTACATTTTGTAAGAGAGAAGTTTTAAAAGGAGTTGTTAAAACTGTTAAAGTGGATTCTGCAAATCAAATTGCAGATATCCTTACCAAAGGGTTGGATACAATTCAGCATTTTGAATTGGTTAAAAGACTTGGTATGTATGATGTTTACCAGGTTGCGACTAAGGAGGGATATTGCAATATTAGTCTTAATGGTAAACATATAAGTTCAGGGGCTTATTATGTAATTTTGTCTTTTTCAGTTTGGCTTTAAAGATGTTTAGGCTCAAGATGGATAAGTTAGGAAGATGGAGGGCTGCTAGTGTCAAGTTGGGAATCCCTCAAGTCGGTCAAGGCAGTATATAAGCTGGTCAAATCCAGCTTATTCATCATCTTTTCTTTCCTGCTCATTCTCTCTCTCTAAAATTCGATATCTCTCTCTCTATATTGTAACCCTAATTTGGAGATCATCTTGATCTTAGATTCTGTTTGTAATAGAATAATAATCAAGTTAGATTATTGATCCATACCTATGGATAATTCTTGGTTTATCTAATTGAAATCAGTTGTGTTTGTTGTTCTTGGTACTCAAATTGAGATTTGAGTGTTTTTATATAATAAGATTCATATTTTCTTCAAATGGTTATGCACGCCACAAATTTCACACCCATGATAACGCCCACTGTTGTTGTTTCGACGACCATGCATTGTATTGTTTAAATTTGAACCTGTGTATATGAGAGTGAACTATGAAGTATCTTTAATTATATAAAGGAAAAATAGAAGGGTACTTGTTTGAGTGGAGAACGAAAAACGTGTAACAAACAAAACTTAAGCTGGTGAAAGAAAACGTGTAAAACACAAAAGTTGAGCTGCCGAAAGGTTTTGCTGATTGGAAACTATACTACTAGGGATGGACCTACATGGGAGCCGGGTGTGCTACGGGCCACACTCGATTATAGGTAACGAAATGTAATTTTTTTTATAAAACCTCTCTTTTTTGACACGTGCAATCTCCAATTTTACCTAATAGATTTTTATATGGCAACTTTAGTATTCACAATCATAAAAAAAATTGTGCAACGCCCTTGAATATCTTTGGTCCGTCTCTAACTATATCATATTATAAACGTACGACGATAGCTTTTTGCAGACCGGGTCAGGAATTCGGTTAAACCGGCTAGAGCAACCAGTGTTTTTTTAGTTCAAAACATTGTTTAGGTAATCTCATGAGATTATCTAACATTCTAACTAGTGGGTTTTATCATAGTTTGGAAAAAGTAAAATATGGAGTAGAGTTGGTAAAAAAAAACTAAATAATAAGGATCAAGAAAGATATGTGAAATTGTATAGATGAAATTGTAAAATAATTTGTAATGGTATGTATGTATAGGTATTACAATTTAGGGCAAACAAAGAGGGACGGGTCTCGATAGTGTAACTCCCTTCTTTGTTTCATTTGTACTTGGACACACTAAATTTCCAAAAAGTAGATTTACACACAACTACCACAACAATTGGGTTTTCACTTTAGAAAGGAGCAAGTTTGTTTTCACATTAGTTGTCACCACATTCATTTTCTCCGAGTAAATACTTGAATCGTAGCAATTATATATTTTCACTTTAGAAAGGAGCAAGTGTCACGTATTAATGGCCGAATCCCAACCTTAACTACATCCCATAAACAACCAAATCTCGAGAGGAAAATGAATTGTATGCCTAAAAGTTGGACCGAAAAATAAACCTAAAGATATGATTGATGAATCTATAAAGTTGGTTGGTGAAAAATGATGAGCGAGAAAATGTGTATGACAGTATGACACTTGTCAATAATTAAATAAATTAGGTCTATTATTAGGTCTATTTGTTAGGCATGAATATCAACAATCATCTCGAAATTACCAGACATGGGTTTATTGGACAATATTACACCTATATCTTAGTAAAAACCATGTTGGAGTTTCAATAATATGTTTAATGATATACTTTTTCATGGCTGCAAGGCGTCCTTTATCCAAAAAAACTCCAGCTATATCTAGCCAACATGTTTATTTGTCAAAATGTTGTCTCGCCACTCGTATACAAGAAATGGTGAAACGCTATTCAGGTATCGTAAGATGTTCGTTCGACACGCTACTAGACATGCCGAGGAGTTGCGTCCACCTCATACGGAGTGCGATAAGTAGACATTGGCCCGTGCAAAAACATAAACATACACTAAATATAGACAGAAAATTCCAAATCAAACCACATTCATATATTTTCTAACAAAACAAATGTGACCCTTACACTGTGCGACTTCGTAAAACTTTTGGCACGTGCTCAAAAAGTGGGTTAGGTTTTTTTTAGACCGAATTGACATTTTGTGTCATTTTTTATTCATTTATTAATTTTTTTGAATAATAAAGTGAGACTCTTTTTTGAATAAGACAAACTGATTTAGCATAGCATCACATTGGACGCATAAAATGTTACTTTGGTCAAGCAAAAAAAACAGCACTTATTTGTTGGACACTTGTCAAAATTTTTATGGAGTCGTACAGTCTAACGATCGCACAAAACTAAATTTAAAAATGATATTTTCTACTGGAAATTGAATTTGGTCTGAATATCAATATAAAGAACCAGAAAAAAGATAATAATGCTCAGAATTGAACTTCAACAACATTGATAATTACCCTGCATGTTTACTCCGCGCAAAAAGCAGCGGTTTCGGAGGTATTAAAAATTAAAAAAATTAAAAATTAAAAATATATCAAATAGATGTTGAATTAAAAAACACAAAATTTTAAAAAATATAGTGAAATTAAATCATAAAAAAATAAATAGATAAAAAGATATTTCAATTTAAAAATAAAGGTGATTTTTTAATTAAGAAATGACACATGTCACTTTAAGTTGTGTTTCCCTAAAATGAGATGAATGGTCAAGATTGCACATAACAAAAAGTTGATATAAAAGGTTGTTACATAAAATGAGATGTATGTGTTTGTTGTTAAATAGTGATATTTCCATAAAAAGAAAGAGAAAGTTTCAATCTTTCTAAATATGAAAGTGTCTCAAATGCTTTATAATAGATATGAACGAGAGAATATCAACACTCTTTAATTTAAAAGGTAAGTTAATGGTCTTTAAAAGTGAGGTTTTTGGTAAACATTTTTATTGTTTGTTGATTGGCACTTGTTATCATACTAGATGAATACTAGCATAAAGCAACGGTGTATAGCGAAAAATAATCATACATGCGAAATCATGATTTTGGTTCGACCCTTAATGCAAAGCGTGAGCTTTTTTAACTATAAAGCGTTCTAAAATTAATGTTGTGTGTTTTTGAAAAGTTGTCAAGTTTAGAATTGGCGAAAATTCATTAGGTGGAACCATACCATCATCAATAATAGAGCTCAAGAAACTCGGGAAAATATTAGCAACAATGGTCTGAGAGGTGATATTCCCTCGGGTTTGAGATACTGGAGATGTTAGAGCAGTTGGATGCTTCTTACAACCATCTTACTGGAACATTAGCATCACTTGCAGAGCTTCGCGCGTTAACACAAATCAACATCTCGTACAACCTATTCACGGGTCAGATACGAGCATCATTACTAAAGCACCGTCCTTTTATTCCTTTTGCGGGATACCCCAGGTCTCGTATCCGATTTGTGTCCTTAATAATTGTGATGCTAACCTCACTAGAAACCTGAGACGTTGTAAATGTGCTTCTTAATAAAACCACAAAAGGTCGTACCAAGTTCCAACCTTGAACTGTAGCCTTTGGGACATCAAGCTTTGTTTTGTGCGATTGTTGTTGGAATTGGTTTCATCCTTCAATGTCGGCAAAGAGACATCAACAACAATATAACCCAATATTGGGTATCGATAAAGAAGGATGTCATCTTGTTTATCAAAAAGTAATGGAAGCTCACAAGGACTTGAACTACAAGTATATAATAGGGAGAGGGGCACATGGAACTGTGTACAAGTTGTACACAGTTCCATGTGCTCCTTTCCCTATTATATACTTGTCGTTCAAGTCCTCTGTAGCTTCCATTACTTTTTGAAACAAGATGCCATCCTCTTTTTTATCATACCCCATACCCCTACTCCTGGCGGTATTGGGTATCGTTGTTGTTGTTGTCTCTTTGCCGACATTGAAGAATGAAACCAATTCCAACAACAATTGCAAACAACAATGCTGATGTCCCAAGGGCTAACATTCCAGTTTGGAAATGGTAAGACCTTTCTGGGGTTTTTTAAGAAGCACCTTTACAGCGTCTCAGGTTTCTAGTGAGGTTAGCATCACAATTATTAAGGACACAATGGACACAGAGACATGGATTCCCCACAAAGGAATAGAAAGATGAGTTGAGTAATGATGCTGGTATGTCACCCGTGAACAAGTTGTACGAGATGTTGATTTGTGCTAACACTCGAAGCTCTGCAAGTGATATGCTAAAGTTCCGGTAAGATGGTTGAGAAGCATCCAACTGCTCTAACATCTCCAGCTTACTGAAACCCGAGGGAATATCACCTGTCAGACCATTGTTGCTAATATTCAATTTCCCGAGTTTCTTGAGCTCTATTATTGATAACGGTATGGTTCCACCTAACGAATTTCCACCAAGCCGAACTAGGCCACTGATTACGACCACAACCTCTCGAGCTTCAAGGATCCTAACCTGTTTTGAGCCAGATTAAGAAAGTTGTTGGCCCAAGGGTTATTTGCACCACAATAATAACACCTTTGGTAACCCCCACTGCTATTGTTTTGACGACCATGCATTGTATCGTTTAAATTTGAAAAGACACCAAAATTTGGAGGATGTAGGTTGTATTGAACCTTGTTGAACTTAAACCCTTGTATATGAGAATGAGAGTGATGAGGTATCTCTTATAAAGGGAAAAGAAAAGGATACAAATGGAAACTAAAAAGATGCATGTGAATATATAGTAGTGGGTTAGAGCAGAAAGAGTAGCAAAACACAAAAGCTATGCTGGTGAAAAAAACGTGTAAAACACAAAAGCAATGCTGGTTAAGAAACGTGTAAAACACAAAAGTTAAGCTTTAATGATTGGACGTCATTATAGTACTACATCTTATCATAAACATACGACGAGTCGACGACAGCTTTTTGCAGACCGGTCATGAATTTAGTTAAACAGGTGATTAGGTGATCCTCAGATTATCTAACTGCTAGGATTTAATCGATTTTGACATAGTTTGAAAGAGTAGATTATGGAGTAGAATTGGTAACAATCATCTCGTATATGTTTTACCAAGTCAAAACAACGATAGCGGCATATCCTTGGCGGTGTGTTTAGACGCAAGTGAACAACCACTTTTGAGAAGTTCCTGTATGAGATTTTTTAGGGTTTTTGGAACCAAACAGTTTGGGGGAATTTGAATGTGCTATTTTGATTCAACATTTTTTCTTGGTTTTTGGAACCAAACAGTATGGAAGGCATTCCTCCATACCAGCACAGTCTCATTTCTAAAGGGAAGCAGCTTGAAGATGGAAGGACCCGTAGCTTGCTGATTACAATATCCAGAGGGAGTCTACCCTCCACCTTGTCCTCCGTCTTCGTGGTGGTAACTGAGTCCAGTCTCAACCTTTGTTATATGTCGTTTTATTGTTGGCAATGAAATTCGTTGTGATGGTTTGTGGTTGTTAGTTTGTGAAAGATACATGTTATAGTCTTTTAAGCCTTTGGTGACAATGGTACTTACTCTACTTTGGTTTCGAATAACAAATATGGAGTCGTTTGGGAGGTTGTCGTTTTTGGTACGTTTGCGCTGGTGTTGGGAGGTTGGTTACCAGGGGTGTTGGGGGGGTGGTCAGGTGGGACTTGGTCGTATGGTGGATGGTAGTTGCTGTCCGAAGGAGGGGGCGTGGGTGTCTGTGTGCGTGGGCGATGCTGACAGCGGTCTAATTTCAGCGAAAATCTAAGCGGGAAATTATCCCGCCAGTCTTTCCCCAGCGACATGTCGCTGGGGATACTTTTGTACATTGCTTAGTGCGTAATTACTCGATAATTGTTGTAACGTTTGAGATGTACAACTTTTCCCCAGCGACATGTCGCTGGGGAAATGTAACAGGCTTATTTATTGGGCTGGCCCGTTTATAAGTTAACATGTTTTCGGGTTTGGGCTTATTTTCCCCCAGCGACATGTCGCTGGGGATGTTCTTTTGACTTTTAAGCAAACAACGTTTTTTTGGCTATTTTCGGTTCAATATTCCACATACTAACTAAATTTACTTCAAAGTTAACTGAATTTTACTCCTAGCTACCACTATATGTAATCATAATACACGGAATGACCAAATCGATTAACGTTTATTATTAAAACATCAAATTACATTAGAAATCGATAAACACTCAAACATTAAAGCATAACTCATACATTCCAAATGCTAGATTGATTTATCTTAATGAAAAACTACTCCATATTAAGGTTTCCCATCCCATTATAGATCTCGTGAAGTATTGCAGCTGACTCAAGTGTGTGGTTCTCGGGATGCCTTTCCATCTCTAATTGTCCCTCTAGTATCCTTATCCTTGCCTCTAGTGTCTTTATCTTTTCAGCCAAGAACTTACAATTTGAGCACTCTGCCTTTCCGAGATTCTGTGCAGATCTGGAAGATCCCGGAGAGAAACTTGGACGTGTTGAAGTTCCCGGAGAATAACTTGGAGGTGTTGACGATCGAGGAAAAGAACTTGGAGGTGTTGACGATCCAGAAGGAGAATCCATCCACTTAAAGTAGCCGCATCCTCTATCTAACGTTCCTGGCTGTTACGTAGTAAGAAAATCATAAGAAAAGTCATTTTGAACCTATAATGTTGAACCCTAACTCATACATTGAACCTACAATGTTGAACCGTAACTCGTACGGTGAACCTATTATGTTGAACCCTAACTCATACATTTATAAAAAGGCCACTTCATAAAAAGGCCACTTTGTGTTATTGTTTCATGTAAGTATGGCTGTTCAAGCACAGTTTTTTTCTGATCATTATCAGAATTATAACTACAACAATATGGGCTTCTCTAATATGCCTTTGGGTTTCAAAAAGAAATGGGACGTTTGGGCTTCTCTAATTATAACTACAACAATATGTCTTCATCAAATTCAAGAAGAAATGGGACGTTTGGGTTTCAAAATTTGTCCTCTGAGCTTGAGAGACAAGGGTTAGAAATGGACTGTTTTCTTCATTTTCAGGTATCTTTTTTGTTCTCCCGCCTAAATAGGTTCAATGTATGAGTTAGGGTTCAACATTATAGGTTCAACATTATAGGTTCAAAATGACTTTTCTTATGATTTTCTTACTACGTAACAGCCAGGAACGTTAGATAGAGGATGCGGCTACTTTAAGTGGATGGATTCTCCTTCTGGATCGTCAACACCTCCAAGTTCTTTTCCTCGATCGTCAACACCTCCAAGTTATTCTCCGGGAACTTCAACACGTCCAAGTTTCTCTCCGGGATCTTCCAGATCTGCACAGAATCTCGGAAAGGCAGAGTGCTCAAATTGTAAGTTCTTGGCTGAAAAGATAAAGACACTAGAGGCAAGGATAAGGATACTAGAGGGACAATTAGAGATGGAAAGGCATCCCGAGAACCACACACTTGAGTCAGCTGCAATACTTCACGAGATCTATAATGGGATGGGAAACCTTAATATGGAGTAGTTTTTCATTAAGATAAATCAATCTAGCATTTGGAATGTATGAGTTATGCTTTAATGTTTGAGTGTTTATCGATTTCTAATGTAATTTGATGTTTTAATAATAAACGTTAATCGATTTGGTCATTCCGTGTATTATGATTACATATAGTGGTAGCTAGGAGTAAAATTCAGTTAACTTTGAAGTAAATTTAGTTAGTATGTGGAATATTGGACCGAAAATAGCCTAAAAACGTAGTTTGTTTAAAAGTCAAACGAACATCCCCAGCGACATGTCGCTGGGGAAACTAAGCCCAAACCCGAAAATATGTTAACTTATAAACGGGCCAGCCTAATAAATAAGCCTGTTAAGTTTCCCCAGCGACATGTCGCTGGGGAAAGTTGTACAGTTCAAACGCTACAACAATTATGGACTAATTACGCACTAAACAATGAACAAAAGTATCCCCAGCGACATGTCGCTGGGGAAAGACTGGCGGGATAATTTCCCGCTTAGATTTTCGCTGAAATTCTTTATCAAATTTCATGAAAATATTCCCCAGCGACATGTCGCTGGGGAAACGTTTCGATAACGTTTGACTAAAGATTCAACGAGAAAAAATGTCACGTCGGAGTATTTTTGTCGTTTAGCGACTTTTCCCCAGCGACATATGTCGCTGGGGAAAAACGCGCTGGGGAAAGGGGCTTTTGTTGTAGTGTGTTTGTATTAATGCTTGCATATGCTTGATATTTGCTCCATATTGGTTTTTAGTTGATAGCTGGTATCTATTAAGATTTGTATTCGTCTGAATGTGAGCATGACAAGCTTCATAACTGAACCAGAAACTTGTCTTAAAGTCCCTACTCAGTCACCTCGGTGGCCATTGAGCAGGTAACTGAAACTAAGGTTGGTTGGTGACGGTATAGTTTTAACGGTTTCGTTAGGACAAATGGAATCAGTCAAACTGGCTTTGGCTCATGTAAATGTAGGATTGAGTGAGCTATGTTTGCTGGTTAACAGCTTTAGATATGATAGATTAGGCCAACTTAATACGAATGGACTTTCGTCACTTATTCAGTATTAGTTCTTAAGTCAGTTCTCGTAGCTAATGTTGTTTCAACGGACGCTCACATCAGACTCGGTTAAAGACCTCGCTTCAGCTGTCACTCAAATATAGTTTGGTCTATATGTGAAACTTTGCTGAAACTTTGTAGGTTGCGTTTGAGCCAACTTTGCTGAAACATGCTTAGTTGAACACTGATTCTAAACATTGACTTGGAGCTTTGTATCATATCTAATCTACTGATTAACTTATTTGAAATACTAAAAAGGTTCCATATTAAAAAACTAAAATTGTGATTTGTTATTCAACTTATCTAACATATCAATCATTAGTAAATTTTGTCCGAAACTTGAACTTTTGCCTCAAACTCGAATGGAATCATAATATTAAACCGGTAAGAACCACTACCAAGAGGGCTAGTGATTAAGCGATGATATATGCATGAACGAATAAGAAGACCAAGTCTTCATGCAACTTAACAGTTTTATCAATATATCTCATGCACAATATTTCACATTTGCAATTCCCACGTTTAAGTCCATGTAGTTTCCTATTTATTAGGCTAGTGGTGAAGGTAGGTAGTTATTAGTCTTTACACATTTTTACTATAAATTGTAATTGATGCATTTAGAAAGGATATGAATGAAAAATTAAAAGTGTTGTGTTTAGTTGGGGAAAAATATTCTATTTTTTCAAGAAATTTTTCATTTAAGAGTGTAAAAACTGAAAACTTGTTTAGTTGTATTTTTTTTCAATATTTTTTAAAAAATAAAAAATTCTTATTTTTTAAATTTACATGGAAAAATAAAAAACCACAATTTACTATTCTTCATTTTTTTTCCCCTAACAAATAAAACGTAAATATAACTCGAACCAAATAAAACGTGAGTACCAATATTCTAGCCCTATCTAGAGGTGGCAAATGGGTCGGTTTGGGTCATGGGTCATGGGTCAAACATGTCATGTTTTAAAAATGAGTGTAACGAGTCATGGGTCAAACGGTTTGGGTCAGGTCGACCCACTAAATTATGGTGTTTTCATACATTTTTGAACGTTTTATACGTTTCGTCAGTTTTTTTACGTTTTCGTCTGGCTTTTCCTTTTTTTACGTTTTCGTCCGGCTTTTCCGTTTTTTACGTTTTCGTCCGATTTCTTACGTTTTCGTCTGTTTTTTTACGTTTTCATCCATTTTTTACGTTTTTTTCTGATTTCTTACGTTTTCGTCCTTTTTTTTACGTATTCATCCAATTTCTTAAGTTTCCGTCCGTTTTTTACGTTTTCGCCTGTTTTTTACGTTTTCGTCAGTTTTTTTACGTTTTCGTCCGGATTGATTACTGAGTTTTCAAAAAACCCCGTCTTTGTTTTGTTTTTTTTTTTTTACGTTTTCGTCTGTTTGTGTGTGTTTTTCGTTCAGCTTTTTTTTTTTTACGTTTTCGTCCGTTTTTTTACGTTTTCATCTGATTTCTTAAGTTTTCGTCCGTTTTTTTACGTTTTCGGCATATTTCTTGCTTTTCGTCTGTTTTTGTACGTTTTCGTTCGATTTCTTACGTTTTCGTCCGATTTCTTAAGTTTTCGTCATATTTCTTACGTTTTCGTCTGTTTTCTTACGGTTTCGTCCGTTTTTTTACGTTTTCGTTCGATTTCTTACGTTTTCGTCCGATTTCTTACTTTTTCGTCTGTTGTTTTACGTTTTTGTCTGATTTCTTCCGTTTTCGTCCGATTTCTTACGTTTTCGTCCGTTTTTACGTTTTCATCCGTTTTTGTCCGATTTATTACGTTTTCGTCCGATTTCTTACGTTTTCTTCCGGTTTTTACGTTTTTGTCCGATTTATTAAGTTTTCGTTCATTTTTTTAAGTTTCGTCCGTTTTCTTACGTTTTCGTCATATTTCTTACGTTTTCGTCTGTTTTTTACGTTTTCGTCCGATTTCTTACATTTTCGTCCGATTTCTTACAGTTTCATTCGATTTCTTACGTTTTCGTCAGATTTCATAAGTTTTCGTCCCTTTTTTACGTTTTTGTCCGATTTTTTACTTTTTCGTCCGGATTTGCTTAATTTTTTCGTCCGCTTTTTTTACTTGCTCGTTCCGATTCTGCTTCTCGTTCCCATTTTGGACGTTTTATTTTGTTTTTTTTTTTTTTTATTTTTTTTTACCCTGTTTCTTCAGTTTTTTTGGGTTTTATACGTTATTATTTGTTTTAAAAAAAATCATGAAAACGTATTAAAGAAAGACAAAAATGGACGGTAAAAGTAAGGAACAACAAGACAAATAATTCGGACGGTAAATGTAAAAAAAAACAGACGAAAACATAAGAAATCGGACGAAAACATAAAAAAAACGGACGAAAACGTAAAAAACGGACAATATCGTAAGAAATCGGACGAAAACGTAAACAAATAGACGAAAACATAAGAAATCTGACGAAAACGTAAAAACAGACAAAAACGTAAGAAATTTGACAAAAAACGTAAGAAATCGAACGAAAACATAAGAAATATGACGAAAACGTAAGAAATATGACAAAAACGTAAGAAATCTGACGAAAACGTAAAAAACAGACGAAAAGGTAAGAAATTTGACGAAAACGTAAGAAATAGGACGAAAACGTAAGAAATATGACGAGACGTAAAAAAACGGACGAAATCGTAAGAAAACGTAAAAAAGGACGAAAACGTAAGAAATCTGACGAAAACAAAAAACGGACGAAAAACTAAGAAATCAGTCGGCAAAACTGTAAGACAATATTCTGCGTAAACTTAGAAAAAAACGGCATGAAATGAATGAAAACATAGAAACGGACGCTAAAACATATAAAACCGATACGAAAACATCTTAAGAAATTGACGAAAACGTAAAAAAAATGACGAAATGTAAGAAATCGGGCGGGAAACGAAAACGTAAGAAATATGACGAAAACGTAAAAAAACAGACGAAAACGTAAGAAATCGGACGAAAACGTAAAAAAAGACGAAAACGTAAAAAACGGGCGAAAACGTAAGAAATATGACGAATACGTAAAAAACAGACGAAAACATAAAAACGGACGAAAATGTAAGAAATTTGACGAAAACGTAATGTTAATTGAGATTTATATATGTTCGGTAATGTTAATTTCGAGTATACTACAAATTAAATATATGCTTATGATTCGGTAATGTTAATTTCGAGTATATTGCAAATTGCAAATTAAATATATGTTTATGATTGTAGTTAGTTTTTATTAATTTCATTTGTATTTTATTTTTTATTGTTTTTATAATCGTATACAAATAGCTAATATGAAAAAAAATATTAAATATGAAAAGAAAAATGAGTGAAAATAGATCCATTTAAATATCTTTTCATTTTTTAAAAAGAAAAATACAACTCCCATCTAAACAGGTTTTCAAAATTTTCAACTCTTCTCTAGAGAAGAAAAACCATCTTCTTCTCTAGAAATTTAGAAACATGAAAATTTTTCCACAACTAAACGCCACTCTAGTTTCTTTCTATATTTCTTGGAGTCTTGCCCGATTAAAGGGCCTAACTTCTCGTCTCTTAATCTATTTCTTGGGAGATTGACCATCTCTAATCGGTCTTTAACAAGCGATTACGGCATCCTTACAAGGGATCTCATGTTCAAGCATACTACTTATCTGGTAGCGATGGAAAATGTCAAAAAGGTCACGAAAATATTCAGATTGAACGGTGTAAATCTAAGTAAAAAAACGCTCTCCGCGAGTTATAGTGAACATAAAGAACAACATCCATTTACTCTAGTCTCAAGTGCACTCAAGTCATTAGTTAAAAAACATTTGAGACAAACTTTCTTTTAAATTGATAAACACATTTAATACATATTAATTAAACTTATAGATTAGCTTGATTAAATATGATTTATAATATAACATGTTTTTATTTGTTTTTTTTAAGTACAAACCCATAAATAAATATCTCGTATAAAAATCCAACTACCAGCGGCTTCTGAATAAACAATATTAAAGAAACAACTCAAAAAGATAATAAAATAATTTTCTAAATGGTTGATAGTTTTTCTAATGCAAACCATTTTTGGCCGGATTCAATAGCGGCAAAGAACAATAATTTGGTGGTCCAAACAATACATGATAATGATATATGACTTGGTTTATGAAAATGACGTCTAACCTGTTTTTTTATATGCCTAAGATTTTTATTTGGGGCTATTTATATGTTTTTGATGTATGCACTTATTGCCCTAAAAAAGTGTGTTTTTCAAATGCCCCAAAGTGACTCAATAAAATATTAATATTTGTATTTTTAAAGTACACTTTGTGTAAGTGTACTTTTATAGGTATGTTTTTTAATATGTTGAAGCGACCCCGTATTTATACACGAAGCGACTCCATTTTTTTTACTTTTTCCAACCTATTAACCATCATTTCCACACCCATCATCACCAATTCACCACCACCATCATCGATCTCTTAACCGCCACCATCTCCCCAACCACCCTCCCCCTCCCCTCACTCAAACCAACTTCTTCATCTAAAATCAAAAACTCATTCCTAGATTTAATACCATATGAAAAGTCAAACTTAAAAGAATAAGATGAAGAGAAGAACAGATCCACAAACTACACTAATCTCATCTCCTCACAACATCAACCAAATACACTACTATCCTAACCCTTCGTCACTAATCTTTAAGACTCGAAACATAAAACAATGACTTGATCTTAGTTTCCTTTTCGATTGTGTTGTACAAAAACCCATTATGACATAAGATAAAACACAAAAAAGGATATCATCACAGATCTATCAAAAGCTTAGCTTTCTCTTTAATTTTCGAAAATAAAGAAAGATTTATAACAATTGGGTTATAATCTTTCTTTGTTAAAAAACACGAAACAAGAATCAGACAGTAAGAATAAATGGATACAATATAAGATTAAATGAATCTAAAAGCAAAAATTGGAAGAACTCTGTAGCCCGGAAAAATAAAAAATTTCGGTCACTGGCGGCAGTAACGGCGGCGGCTTTCGCAACAACAGTAGCCGGATCAGACTCAGAGAAAGGAGAGGATTATCCACTCGCCAGCGGTGGTGATCCAAACCTCCAGATTGTCGCCAAAAAAGGTGAAAAATAACAATTTCGTTGCCGAAAAAGTTGTGCGCGTGGTGGCGCGTCGCGGGTCCGGTGGGTGTCTTATTTGTACGAGTCTGCTCGGGTGAGTGTGATGAACAAAATGGTGGTGTCAATTTTGGTGATGTGATTAGGCAGGTGCTCTTGATTTTAGATTAAAAATGGAAGCTGAAGTTGTATTTGAGGTGCATAGTACCCCTTATTTATGTTGTTACATCTGAGGTGCTCTTGATTTTAGGTGTATGCACATATAGAGATGATGGTGGTGGTGAATTGGTGATGATGGGTGTGAAAATGATGGTTAATGGGTTGGAAAAAGTAAAAAAAATGAAGTCGCTCCGAGTATAAATACAGGGTCGCTTCAACATATTAAAAAACATACCTATAAAAGTACACTTACACAAAGTGTACTTTAAAAGTACAAATATTAATATTTTATTGGGTCGCTCCGGTCGCACTGGTCGCTCTGGGGCGTTGGAGGAACACACTTCTTTTGGGGGCAATAGGTGCATACACCAAAATCTTTTGGGGCAAACATAGAAATACCCCTTATATTTGTGTGTTGGTGTTTTAAGTAGCAGACGAGTATATTTTTTAAATTTAAAGATTAGATTTTTTTTAAACGGTTGCCATCAATTAAAATAAGGTTCTTTAGCCAATCTATCTAGCTATGAACACATCTTTTCCGACGATTACAAATCCAAAGAAAAGCAAACTCTTTAATGGAGTCTACTATACACTCTTTACGTAACTCTTGGCTCTTGAAAATAAACGTGTTTATGAATTTCCATAAGACCCAGATAGTCGTAAGGCACACCGCTTCAATTACTTTCTTCTACTTCTATGGCATTCCACACGAATCAACCCATTGCATAGTGTCGTTAATAGTCCCCATACTACATGTCGAGAGCTACAACCAACGAAAAACCGTACGCCACGTACAAACTGCAACTTCACAGCTACTAAAAACATGATATTTGTCTTCTATCTCATTACCACAAATCGCACACATGATGTCCGGAATATTTATCCCTCTCATTAAAAGGTTACTTCTCGTTGGGATGCGATCCAATGCCACCCTCCAAAACAATATGTTTACTTTTCTAGGAACTAAGGTATTCCATCTCGTGGCCTGAGAATAGCTTGGGAGAGTTAAGTTATATAACCAATATCTTGTAGATGATACTACGAGCTCACCTTGCGTGTCAATATCCCACCACCATCGATCCGGCATATCCGAACACGAAAACTCACTTAATCTCGCCATGAGATCTGTAAATTGACATTGTTCAATACCACCCCTAATATTTCGACGCCACTTCCAGTCCCAAAAACCATTGTTCCACCGTTCGGCTACAGTACAACCTGGGTTTAATTCCAAAGCATATAAACGAGGATATAAAGACGATAATGTATTACCAGCAATCCAATTTTCCTCCCAGAATCTTGTGTCACTCCCATTACCTACCCTTTTTGAAAGTGTTCCATTTATATCAATGCCTTTAGCCACCAAACTAGAATGAAGCTTTATAATTCTAGCCCATGGTTGAGCTCCTGATCCCCGATTCTCTTGTTGATCAAATCCCCCATCAACACCATAAATTTCCTTTATAACCTTTACCCATAGCATATTACTATTAGATACAAATCTCCACCTCCATTTGAGCAATAAAGCTATATTAAAAGCCTCTAAACTTCCAATGTTTAAACCCTCATTATCATAGGATGCCATAACTGATTTCCATTTTACCCAAGGAATTTTTTTAACCTCATCACCACCTCCCCAAAAAAACCGAGCTCTAATTTTTTCCAACACCTTTGCTATTGTAACAGGCAACAAAAACAAAGAAAAATAATATATGCCCAACAAACCTAACACCGTTTTGATAAGCATAGCTCTCCCACCGATAGATAGTGTACTTACTTTCCATTTAGATAGACGTTTATGAAACCGGTTAACCAACCCCTCCAAAGCTTTAATTCGAGACATTTGGCCACCAACAGGAAGTCATAGGTAATCGAATGGAAGCTTACCCTGACAGACACGAATGTGTTGCGCCATTTTTTGAACCTCATTACGTTTTACTCCAATGCCATAAAGATTAGACTTATGCAAATTAATTTTTAATCCCGAAGACACATAAAAGTAATGTAGAATTATGAGAAGATTATGAATATTCGTAGAAGACCATTCCCTCATAAATAAAACATCGTCCGCATATAACAAATGAGATATACTCAGCTCGTCATTCCCAATCTTTAGGCCTTGAAAAAAATTCGACGCTATTGCATCCTCCATAGCCACATGCAACCCCTCCATAGCTATAATAAAGAGAAAATGGGATAGAGGGTCACCTTGTCGTAATCCCCGCTGAAGCCTGAACTCAACAGTAGGACTCCCATTTATTAGGATGGACGCCCTTGCTGAATGAAGTGATGCACGGATCCATTTCCTCCACTGAATCGGAAAATGCATAAACTCCATCATTCTATCCAAAAATTCCCAACTCAACGAGTCATAGGCCTTCTCGAAATCAATTTTCAAAACCATAGCTCGCTTCTTTTTCTTTTTATACCAAGCTAAGACCTCATTCACCAACATCAGGCCATCTAAAATTTGACAACCTTTCACAAAAGCTGTTTGCACCAAACTTACTATCGAATCAACCACCTAAGCTAATCGAAGAGCCAAAACTTTTGCTATAATTTTATATTGAATACCTATAAGACTTATAGGCCTATAATCACTCACACCCATTGGGTTAATCACTTTATGAATCAAGGTGATAAATGACGAATTACACCCCGTTGGAATGAAACCTGTAACAAAGAATTCAGAAACAAACTATAATATATCGGTTTTGAAAAGCTCCCAATACCTCTTAACAAGAGAAAAAGTGAACCCGTCAGGACCTGGCGCCTTATCATTACCACAACTCCACACCGAATCTTTTAATTCATGCATAGAAATCAGCCCAATTAACATGTTTGATTGCTCCTCTGATAAAGATTTAAACCTTGTACTCCTTTGAGAGACTGTAATATTCTCCATTCTTGAGAATTTACCTCTGAAGTGATTCAAAAACACCTCCTTAACCTGGCTGGGATCGGAGACCCAAGTACCTTCTCGTTTTATACCCCTAATAGCCAAGTATCTTCGCTTACTATTAATAAATCCATGAAAATACTTTGAGTTTTCGTCGCCTTCTATACTCCACTTTATTTTAGATTTTTGAGCTAAATCTTTGATATCTTTAGAATCTAAGCTATATAAATTTGACCTTGCTATTAATAAAGATTAGATTATATTTGTAACTTTTCTTTAAACAAAATAAGGTGTACATCTTTTATACCGATACGTGTTTAAAATATGGTTTAATGTGAATTCCCGACTCATCTAGGTGATCGAATAGGTCTCAGATGATATTTAACATGTTTTCGACAAAGTGGTGAGTGAAACGACATATACCAAAAGAAGAATAAAACATAATATTACTGAGGATATTTCATTTATAAAGGTAAAAATGACATAATAAGAAATAAAGGGCAAAGGCCATAAATGACTAACTTACTTATCCCAATTTACTGCTGTTCCTAGTCAACTCTATAAAGGTA
>BQNB010011332.1:0-78967 GCA_026074375.1 Tanacetum coccineum | reverse complement strand
TAAGTTGTCTTATCTCATTTTGTCCTTTAATAAAATGAATTGTTTAAAAAACCTAAAAAACCCAAAAATAATCTTCTTTTCTTCTTATCCATTTAATTATTTTCTTAATCCTCTATATTGTTTAATTCTTATGGCGTCATTCGACTATCGTTTAAATCCCCTTTGCACGATTAAGGAATGATCGTCTTGTAGAGCTCTGTACACTACAGACTATTGTTGTTCTAAAGGGAGTCTCATAGACAAGATCATTTATGAACAACCCCATCAGAATTGTGCAACCTGTGGAGACCCGGTTGATGGTCTATATTGTCGACCTTGTGCTTTTGTACGAAAGTGTTTGAATGAAGGTCGGTTTACAATTCATGATAAAAACGAAATTCTAAACACTTCCGAGTCATCCAATGACGATACTAACGTTGTTAGTGCATCTCAAGAGCCATTCGTCTTCAATCAAGACCCTGGTAAAAATTCCTCGTAAAGTCCTCTACATATTGACCACCATTGTTGTTACGAGTGTGGGGATTCGTTAGACGATATCTTTTGTCAATGATGTACTTGTAAGTCTTGTGGGAAAGGTGCTTATTATGGTTAATTCTGATTATCTCTAATCCGGAACCATGCTACAATCAAAACCTTAATGAGATCCTACAAAATCTGCAAAGTCTGCAACAACAATGTCTTTTGGGTACGTGCCAACAATGTGGTTGTAATGAATATGATGGAGTTTGTTTTTATTGTACTGTTGGAAATGGAACACCAATTAATTTTTCAACTCCGTACTCTTCTAACAATTCTCCAAGTTTTGAAAACCACCCTCCACAACCCCAATACGTGCCATACTATTGTGAGTTATGTGGGAACGATGCCCATCATGGCTATGATTGTCCACCTCAAGCCCGTTTGTCTACAACCAGGACCCGTGTTTCAATCAAAACTTTAATTATTTTCCACAAACTTCACCGAGTTTTTCACAACAATATCCTTGTTGTGAAGATTGTGGGGGTCCTCACGAGACTTTTCAATGTCAACCGATGAATTATTACGAACCTAATCCGTGTTATGATTCTAATTATTCTGGTTTTGACCAAACTCAACCCCCACAATATACCGTCAATCATCCAATCTTCAATGCTCAAAATGAGCTTCTAAATTCTCAAAATAAGATCATGGAGCAAATGACATCCATATGTGATATGGTTGGTCATTATATGCAAAATAAGGAAGAAGATAGGCGAATTGCGGAAGAGCAAGCGGTTAAAGATCGATATTGGAAGATTCCCATTTTCTACAATGATGACGAGGACGATACCATTGCAGTCACACCTGTTTTATCAACCGAGGAGCCCATTGACTCTCTCATAATGGAGGATGAGCATCTTGACGCTATTCCGGCAACGGAATCGAACGAAGTAATAAAGTCTAGTGTTGAGAATCTTGTCCCGATCCCAAGTGAGTCCGAGGGTATTCCCGACAGTGTGTGTGATGTGCCTCTTTGTAACAATCCTACCCCTCTTGAAGCTTTCAAAGAACACTCTGAGATTGTCATCGATTTCAACGATGATTCTACTTCGAGTAATGACAATTCTCCCTATGGTGAGGATATCGATTATGTCGATGCATCACCTCCCGATTCTGAGCTCGTCAGCTTAGAGGTGGTGGAGAATGTTACCCCAGAAGATGGAGAGATTGAGGACGATATTCTTCGTAAAAATTATCGAAAATAAATCTTCTTATTGCTAAGATCATAACATTAAAAGATAATCCCATTCCATCTTCCGAATTTGTAACCAAGTCTTCCTCCACATCTCTTAACTTTTTCTTGGAGGAGACTAAAACCTTTGATAATTCTTTACCCGAATCTGAAACTTTTTGCTTTGATTTGGAAGAGATTAGTAGTGGCAGCCCCACTTCTTATTCAGATTTATCTCTTCTGGATTATGAAGCTTTCTATTCTGATGACGATCATATTGAAGAGAAGAGTAGTGGCAATACCACTACTCATGCTTGATTTTTCTCAATATGATTCGTTCATCTTTGATCTTTCGATCGATTCATTTCCTCCTGCCGATATGAGTGATTTATATCATGAGGAGTTCGCGGTGAATCGTCACTATATCTCACCAAGTATGATTGTTTCTACTTTAGAGCATGAGCTACGAGCTGGGCGATTTTACCGTGGATGTGTGGGGGATTATTTTTCCAAAAAGCGAACCATGAGGTTTCATGTGGCTAATGTTTTGCCTCCCATCCACCCTTAACCCTGGATCTGGTTTTCAGACTTTCTTGTGATTCTATCTTTGCTTATCTTTAATGGTCTTTCTTCCTTTTCTCACGTATCCCGTTTCTCCACCATATCTTCTCTCTTGCGGAAATGAAGATACTATATTTGACCCCGACATCTCCATTTATCATTCTTTTATACCAGGTGTATCTCATCGGAGTGGAACTTTCATGAAATTCAGTGTTTATCCAAACCATTTGAATGAAAGTCTGATGGAGATTTTATTTTCCACTTGCTCCCCCAGGGACCAATGAATTCGGGGTCGAGTCAGGCTCAAGACTCGGTTAACAAAAATAAGCGCTTCGTGGGTGGCAACCCATGCTTATCCATTCTATCTTCTTTCTATTTGCTAATAAGTGTTGTGTGTTGTGTTGAGGCTCGCCTCTTCTATTATCCGTGTTTTGTGTTTTGTGGTTTATTGTCCAGGATTGCCCGGATTCTGAAGCCTCTCGTGCTCGCGGTTTTGTCCTTCGATCACAAGAGCTTCACATCCTCAGCTTCATTTAGGGAATCGTTATTCCTAAAAATTTATCATTAACGTTTATCTTTGCTAGCATAACTTCATATAAACGGCTTTAGATTTGCGTAAAAGAACCCTTAATACTTGAATTATGCCTTGAAATTAGTATGAGGGTGACAGTTTCACATTAAGGACAATGTGTAGTTTTAATATGGGGGGGAGGGGGGATTCTATCGATTCGATTGTGCCTGCAGCCGTTGTTTTCACGTAATCCCGTTTTTACCACCAAAATACCAAAAAAAAATGAAAAAATTTTAATTTTTTTATTCAAAAATAAAATAAGTGTTTTGTCACCATTTTTACTTTCCTGCTGGGTAGAATAAGAATAAATTTTGACTCGATCGAGCGTGTTGAGCTCTAGGCTTGTACTTTAATTTTAGGCTAAAGCGTTCGCGATGAACGAAAAAATGTTAGAGTTATTATGAGGTTGGAATGCGAAACAAGATTAGTTGGAAATCTAAGAGCTCATGTATGTAATTTGTGGCTTTTTCTCCCATAAGCTCTTAACCGGACTAATAATATGTGCTATTTTTGGAAATTAAACTTAAATCAACAATTTTTATGTAGAGTATAGCAAAAATTTTAGTCTTAGTTCAAACTTATACTTGAATTTTTCAAAAAAGAAGTCTTCTCTATATATATATAAAAAAATGAAATAATGAAAAATGAAAAAAAAACCGTGGGCTGATAAAAGTTTACTACCTCTTACCGGCTCACAATCGATGTGGTAGTCTTCTAAAGAAAGCACATAGTAAGAATAAAAATCTAAGACTGATAAAAGTTTGCTGCATCTTGCCGGCTCACAACCGATGTTGCAGCCTTCTAAAAGGTCGAGGGTTACAATTGCATAAATGTTATGTTTAATATTAAGATTGAATTAATAAATAGATCTCTTTTTGTTAAATTTAAATATGCTTTTGAACTTTGACTATTCTATTTTAAAGCTATGTATATTTGGGAAACCTAAGAGTTTTTGAAACCTAAGGTCCGTGAGTCCCGATACTAGTCTCTGTGGGGTGTCAAAAGCCTGGTCACTTAGCCGCAAGGTTGGGATGTACCGAGACGAAAGTCGCTACATGGGATGATCTCGCCTTCAAACTCATTATTCTCGGGTGGAACATGAAGCATAGAATTTTGGGAAACGTTGATTCCACGGTTGAAATTCAAATAGGCACATTCACTAAGATATCATAATTGTCGGGAGTTGAAAAGTTCCACAAGTTGCAAATATGAGTAGTGTTAACGCATCTTAACTTTATTTAGCGGTGATTTGTTTTAAGTTTGGTTTGGAGAAGGGGAATAGTCAGGAACGATGAATTATCCTTTTTGGGGCATTCTCTGGATCGAAATAAATCTTTTTCTATTTTCGGATCGAAATGCATCTTGTTCTATGATCCCTAACGGTTATGAAAATAATGAAAGTCAAATTAGTTAGTTGCTAAAATAAAAAAAATAAAAAAAAAGGAAAAAGGAAAAATGTTGAAAATGAAAAAACAAGGCGTTTCTTAACTATTGATTCCTTAATCCCTTTAGATGAGCACTCTGCTACTTTTCAAGGTGATTAGTTTGGGGGGATTGGAATTTTTAGTTTTAAGCGCGTATGTATTACATTGCGTGAGGACACGGCAATACCTTAGTATGAGGGATTTTGGTATGCGTCCAAATACACTTACTTTTTACCTTGAAAAATGACCCTAAATGACCAAAAACATAATAAAAATTGCAAATATATGCTTGTTTTTGTATTTGTGTATGTGTAAGTACGGATATCAAGAAAAGGACAAAAATAAGACAAAACCGGACAAAATCGGACACGAGAATGAAAGAGCGCGTAAAGACGAGTCCGACGGTGCCCTCGGATCTTATTGGGTCAGCCCGTAACCCATTTAAATGGATCGGGCCAACCCATTTGTATCTTAAGCCCAAGAATGAGCCCAACATCTTTATATAGCCCAAAACAATTAATATATGAAATTGAAGTGGTGGTGACACTTGCATGACATCAGGTCACATGACCTGGAAATTAATTCTACAAATATCACGTGACTTTCCACTCGCATGAAGAGGCAAATAGGATTCGGACACGTGGCAAGGGCATGTATTATAACTTTCAAATTGAATTACAAATGATCCAACAGACATGAGTTGCTGCATTTTATTTAAGCAAAAGAAAGAGCCACGTGGCGATGAGGGAACGGCTGGATCATTCTTTCATAACATCTGAATCCGTGTGACATTAAAAGGAGGCCAATGATTGGCTACTCAAGTACCCTATGATTGGGACCATATTTACAATTCTCACCCCTCGTTAACCATATAAAGCAACCCGCTCCCCTCATTTGTAAGGAGTTAGTTAGTTAGTTTTTATTAGTCTTAGTTTTCTAATTTTTAGCTTATTTCAAATTTGTAGTAGCTTATTTCTAATTTTCTGGTTAATGTACTTTGCTTATTTCTCAAGCTTATTGTGATGATGTATTAAAGATGGTTTGAAGATTGATTTAAGATTTCATTTTGCTTATATGGTGCTTATTCTCTCGTTTCTATTTCTTTTCATGTGGCTTTTTCATTAAGCTATTTTCTCGTGTTTATTTCAGCAGCTTATTATTCTCAAAAGTTCTTAAATGCTAAGAAAATGACTCCTATAAGCCATCAAAGCTCATTCGATTTATTTTCATTTGTTTTTAAAGCACTTTTCAAATGATAAGCTATAATAAGCTCGAAAATACCTTATTGTTGTGAGTGTTTCGTTGTCGATTGATTAGAAGCTCTTATTTTCGGTTATGTTTAGTTTCTGGATAGCTTATTATGTTTAGACTGAGCTTATATTGCTAGATCTTGTTTTCGTGAGCTTATGAATTTATTAAAAATTTGTTTAAGTGCTTATTTCGGTTTCTAGTAGCTTATTTACAATAGACATGTGCTAACTTATTTCTGAAATCTGGTTATTCATCTAGGGTGTGAGATCTAATTTTAAGAATGCTTAATTTATCAATTTTGTTTTACAAATTGCTAATTGCATTCATCTCGTTAGCAAATTAATTTGAGCTTATTCAATTAAAGTGGATTTGTAATGTTAGATTGCTTGTAGCCTTAGTTATTTGAAATAACAGCTTATTCTGAGTGTTGGCTTATTCGCAATTGCTTATTGTTTCTGGATTATCAGATTTGCTTATTTTATAATAGATCTTGTTTTCTAAAAAAGCCACTCGTTAGGATTATAGTAATTTAGCTACGTTTGGATTATTAAAATAGTTTGGGCCTGTGATAATTTTGCTTGGGCTGTTTTAGGAATATTAAGAATTGGGCCTCACTTGAATTGGATCACATTTGGTTTTGGGATTGTTTTAACTGTTAAATGCAAATTTTGAATTACAACATATTATATGTTTATTGTTAACAGTTTCCTTTGGTTTGTTATTTTATTTTTGGTACCAGTCTACTCATAAGGCGCGGAGCTTAAGGGTTTATTTAGCTAGACCGAATTTGATTATTTGTTTTAGCTAATTAAATCGGGTGGTTTTCGTTTAAATTGTGAGTCTTCGATTCGGTTCCATTTTCTATCTTTTTTCAATTAATTAGTATAGCTTAGTTTAAAAATGTTTTGCTTTGCTTATTTTATCATTATGCATAATGAGTAGTTTAATTAGTGCTTGTTAAGTGATATTGTAAATTGTGAATTAAGTAAGGATTTGCAAAAGGGTTTAATTAATTAATAATCTTCGATTATTTAGATTTTTAGTTTGAATGTTTTGAAGGGTAAAATCCGGAAAAAAAAAGTCAAACTACACATCTAGTAATTGATTCCTTTTTAAGAGATCATTGTCAAAATAAACCAACGTTGTGAGATAATTATCTTTTCTAAGGAAATTAAATCGTTAATAGACCTTAATTCACACTTTATGAACTTTTCACGTCACTTAGCAAGCATATTAGTCATTTATATCTTTTAGATCAATTTTAGTATAATCTTGTAGTTTTAAATCTTAGAATTAATATTAGTTTAATTTTTAGTATAAAATTAGTTTAAAACCAAAACCAAAAACTTGAATGACAATCAAGCTCGATTTACAACATGAACGTAAATTTCCATTCACCTCTCACCGAGGAAAACGATACCCGTGTTGATTAATTGTTATTCTTTCCTATGAATAATTTGTATGATACTTAGCTTGCGTATTATATATGTATTTCTATAAATATATATATTATATATTATAGAGGGTTTATTTGAAACGTTGTTTAAAACCAACCAACATCATCGGGAAGCATAGGAAATCACTTTATCCCGTTGCATTAATACCGCACCATAACCCTTGAGCGATGCGTCACAATAAACAACAAAATCATCAAGACCTTCGGGAAAAGCTAGAATTGGAGCAGTACATAGGTCTTGTTTATGGTTTTGGAATGCTTCATCTTCATCCGCACCCCACTCGAATTTCTTATTCTTTTGAGTATGTTTGGTAAGCGGCTTGGCGATCAAAGAAAATCCTTTGATGAATCTTCTATAATAACCTGCTAATCCCATAAATTGCCTCACTTCGGTTGGTGACGTCGGGGCGGGCTAATTTTTGATAGCTTCAATTTTTGCTTTATCAACATGAACGCCTTCACTTTTGATAACGTGGCCAAGGAATTAGACGGACTCCAACCAGATATCACATTTTGAGAATTTAGCATACAATATCTCTTTCTTGAGCAGGTCCAAAATGATCTTTAGATGCTCACTATGTTCCTCCTTGCTCTTGGAGTAGATGAGAATATCGTCGATGAATACGATTACGAATTTACTAAGATACCGCTTACAGACACGATTCATTAAATCCATGAACACCGCCGGTGCATTGGTTAGACCAAACGGCATTACATGGAATTCATAGTGACTATATCTTGTTCGAAAAGCGGTGATGGGGATATCCTCTTCTCGAACGCGAAGTTGATGATACCCCGAACGTAAATCAATTTTTGAATATACACTTGAACCTTGAAGTTGATCGAATAAATCGTCAATTCTCGGGAGGGGATAGCGGTTTTTGACTGTCAGCTTGTTTAGTTCGTGATAATCGATACACATACGAAATGACCCACCTTTTTTCTTTATGAACAATACTGGAGCTCCCCAGGGTGACGAGCTCGGGCGAATGAATCCTTTTTCCAACAATTCTTTCAATTGTTCAGAGAATTCCTTCATTTCTGACGGAGCCAAGCGATAAGGTGCACGGGTAATAGGAGCAGCACCCGGCACTAGATCAATTTTGAATTCAACTTGTCAAGGCGGAGGAAGTCCCGGCAAGTCGTCAGGGAATACTTCAGGAAAATCACGAATTACTGGTACATCTTCGAGACGTTTCTCAGATTTCTCCTTCTCAGTAACGTGAGCTAAGAATAGATGAAATCCTCTTTCGATGTATTTTCTTGCCTTAATACAGGATATCACTTTTAATCGAGAAGAGTTGCTATCTCCCTTGACCACTAACATTCAATTTTTAACCGGAATGTGCACTTCCTTTTTACCACAGACGATGACGGCATCAAGTGCAACTAACCAATCCATACCAATTATGACATCAAAAGTATAACACCCTGTGTTTTCAAGTCTTTGACGACGTTGATAAATCCGCAATGTACCTTTTATATTGTGTCATTTGCTTTAAATCATAAGCGATAGGTTAAATCGCGTCCAAGTTCTATAGGCATTAGATCGATTTTAAATAGATGGTTGACTAGATTTAAAGTGCACCCCTTTAATACGGTATTCGTACTAACAATCCTCCCATCGGCTAACTCGATCTCATAACTAGTACTTATTCTTTCTGGTTCGATATCAAATAAATGGGTAAGACTAGCATTTATGAAACTCTTGTCAGACCCCGAATCAAACAATATGCTAAAATAACGATTATTGAGCAGAAACGTACCAGTCACCACGTTTAGGCCTTGGGCTTGTTCGACATCTCTCACGGCATAAACATGGCCACTTGCATTCCTACCACTTTGCTTCTTCCTCTCGGGACACAAATCACTATTAGCGAGATCATTTGGGTCTCCACACTTGTAACAAACTTTAATTGGTTCAGTATTAGCACCAGTGGCTACACCCCCTCTATGACAGCTCTTTGCCTTATAACCTATTTTTCCACAGTTACGGCAAGTCACCGGGCAATTTCCAAAATGAAACACATTACACTTATTTCACTTCGGGGCGCGCCCTCCTTGGTCCACATTTTCATTTTGAGCTTGAGTCATGGCTCTAGCACCTTCGTTTCTTTGATTATTGTTTTGATTGTGACGGCGGTTGTCACGGTAATTTCCTCGGTTGTTATTGCGGTTACCTTGATTATTTCCTTGATTTCCACCTTCCCATTTCCTCTTGTTTTGCTCAGCATTTATTTCATTCCAACCCTGAATTTTATGCTCCATGAGACCATGTGCCATCCTTACAGCTTCATTTAAGGTAGTTGGCTTAGAGGAATAGGTCTCACCCTTGATGTATGACGGCATACCTTTGATATATTAACCAATTTTCTTTTTGGTAGATGGAACAACATCGGGACATAGTAAGACCAATTCATTGAATCGGTTGGTATAAGCAACTATGTCATTGTCCTTTAACCTCAAGTGCCTTGCCCTCAATTCCATCCTCCATTCTCGATATTCTTCTTCAGGACAAAACTCCTTCTAACATCATTTTTCAAATCATCGCCACTATTTCTCTTGCGCCCTACTAAGGACAGTTAATAACTGAGGAGTCGACTTGGGTATATCCACCAGGTTAAAGCTCTACCTTGAAGGGTAGCAGCAACAAACTTGACTTTGTTTCTCTCATCGCATTCACTGATCCCAAAAGTACATTCAATCTTTTCAACCAACGCAAAGTTCAATAGCTCCTTCTTTACCATGGAATGAGTGGGACCACACTTCAAAACTTGAAAAAGTACAATCCTTGCCGGGTTGTTGCTCCTCGAGACCTCCTGCGTTACCTGCAACCACCAACGTTGCCTAGGACCTTCTACAGCCCGTAGTGTTTCTGGTGCAAGCGGTCAGCACAGCCAAAGCTTTAGCCACTTTCATCACAACTAATATGGCACTGGCAAGCTTGCGATATTTGTGCCTTAGGGAGGCATGATTCTATCCACGACACAAGAAAATAAGAGAGTAAGTAATCAAAACCTGTTGGTATAATTATAACGTTGGCAAGAATCATCAAATTATCAATATTAGCAACAATTAACGCCAAGTGGAAACAATTAGCAATCATATACGCATCCACAACAAGTAAATAAAGATCAAAAGTAGCCATAGTCTTTAAGCACCCGAAAATTAGTACAAGGTTGTAAGTGTTTTAGTACAAAATTTGACCAAAAACATAACCTAGGTGTATTATACAAGCACTAAGAAACTAGATCAACTAACCGACATGCCGGTTGTGTGACTACATGATCAATATAAAAGGAACTACTAATGGTACTAAACTACTTGAAGTCACGTGGAGATCCACTCGCTCAAAAACTGTTGTCACTTGGTGCAGACGGCATCATCATCCATACATCTTTCATCCTCTCAACATCATCGTCCTCAACATCATCATCAGCCATGGCAGCATTCCTAGCCTGGACGTAGGGGTCGTATGGGAAAGGACCAAGGAATGAGCGGGTAGATGTCTCAACAAATCCTCCTCCAAGTTGAAACTTCGGGAGGTATTACTCTCGAACTCCAGCCTCCCACTCAACTAATTCCAAAGCTTGGCGACTCTCCTTGCGCACCGTATCAAACTCCAAACTTATACTCTCCATCATACTAATTACCTTGGAGACATCAGCATGACATTCCCTTACAACACCATCCAAACTCATAGCATCACGACCAACCATCCGGATGCAAAGGTCACTCTTGTCGATCTTCTTCACAATCCTCTCGTCAACCTCAGCTCGCTCACGCATTTGCTCATTCAACTTCCTAATGCGCCTCATAGCAATACCAATAGTATGGGGCACGGGACCAAGTGGATAGACCTCACCGATATCCTTCAAGATTTCTCGAGCAGAAGAACTCTCGTCTAGCTCATAAGTACTACTAAAATGGATAATAGGTGGTACTGGCCTATTTTTGGCATCAAACACAGGGATAACGGAAGGAGCAAACTCAGACTCGTCATCCGAAGCAGGAAGAGGTCGGTTATTCAGGTCTGCCTCATCATAGGGGTAGATGATCTCAGCTTCGTCTTCAGCAACAATCTCTTCTTCTTCATCTTCCATCTCCTCATCATCCTCTTCTTCTATCTCCTCATCATCCTCTTCTTCTATCTCCTCATCATCCTCTTCGATCCATCCATTATTATTATTCAGGTCATGCCCACCAATCCACTGAGGAGACAACACATCAGGAGCAGTAGGGGCTTGTTCATCTTTGGGAACGTTCGGATCATTATTTGGAGGAGGTAGGTTCGCCATGATAATCTGCGGATACGAGGAATATATATAAGGTCACCCTAAAATTTATACAAAGTATGAATGTATGCAATACATTAATTAGATATGAGAATTTCAAAGTATGATGAAAACTTTAATATGTAAAGTTTAATAATCAACATATATCTCGATATATATATATATATCATAGTATTTATTAATAAATACTTAGTGATAATACACCCGCAATATATAATGCTAGAAACATAATTGCAAGAACGACTTGGCCGGCATCTCGAGGAGTTTGCGCGCTAAAATTTGAAAATAAAGTTATAGTTTAGGTTTTGAAAATGACATAGTTCTCTATAAATTATGGCTCTTGATACCAATCTTTAACACCCACAAATTTACTCGCACCGAAACCAATATTTGGGTGTTAAACTCATAGCACAATAGTCACAAGAATATAAAGAACGACTCAGAAAGAGACGTTTTAATATAAACATGCGTCATATTACTAAGTTAAGTTTCAACAAGATGTCCATGAACGTTACCCAAAAGAAACATAAAAAGTTATCCATTGCAACCAAACTTGTTTATGAGCAAAGGAGTCAATTTTTAATATTTGATAAACAAAATCTAGCGCAAATCCTCCTTTTTATTGCCTCCAAGCCTCCTGACTTCAATTACCTGAGATAGACATGCTAAAAAGTCAACACGAAGTTGAGTGAATTCATAGGTTTTATGAGTGATAAAGAGTTGAACACAAGCATTATAATATTCATAAGCATCATATAGACTTGTGGGCCAGACAAGCTATTAACCAACAGTTGCATTGAGCTCGTGCCACCGATCCCATTACGCATAATTAAGATAATCATAATCATATACTAATACTATTCATCATTTGCCCCCAAGGTTAGGTATTACATCATATACCTACTAAAAATCTCGACACAATAGGTCCGTACATTGGGACCGCTCACAATCGGATCCAAAGCCTAAAAACCAAACCGGGTTGCTTAACCCATAACGCTATTTATTGTGCAAGCGGCTACTCATCATAGGTAGTTGACGGCTCACGATTGAGGTCTTTTGACGTAAAGCTACTAAAGCAACATACCATATATAATCGGGTCCAAGCATACAAGAAAACTACTTGTGTTCATTTTGGAAAACTAGCATGTATCTCCCTCGCGGGGTTTAAGAAAAATATTTGAAAAGCGAGGCTATGAACTCACCGTAGGTCGAATAAGCGACGAGGATCGAGAATTTGAATATATGTATCGAGAGAGGCCCCCAACAATCACCGACAACCTATATGATGTGACGCGACTTAGTATAGTATATAAGTAAACCAATATGTAAGAATAGCTTAAAGAGTATAGGATATGTTTCTAAGATATATACAACATTACACCTAGACCTAAGCAAGGTATTTTTACTCTAAAATTAGTGTGTAACCTGCTCTTAAATGAATTTAAACATCTACCAAGTTTCTCCATCTAATTCCAATTTTAGATGTGGTTAACTATGCATTTACAATTTTTAGCCAAGACGTAAAAACTGAAATTCTAGAATTGACTCATGTGCATTGACTTGTATCTCCTAATCTATAAATGGTACAAACACATGGATTTCACTCATGGAAAGTAATTGAAGTTTAGTTTTCAAAACTTTAAGCCAATCAATCAAATCATTTACCAATCCACGGGAAATGAACTTTTACTAACCGTAAGTCAAAACAGAAAGTTGACTGAATTCCTACTCCTTACGGAAAAGATCATAAATCCTAATCTATAATAGAAATGGATGTGAGGCTAATTTATGGAGCTTCCCTAAGATGTATAGTACTTACCCATACTTTAAAATTCAAACTTTTAGTTCAAAAACCTAGATATTAACACGTTTTCTAATCAAAGGTCCAGACTTGACCTATTTTCGTATTTTGACCATAACTTCCTCATCCGGAGAAATTGGTTGACCATCCAACTATCACATGATGCTAAGACCTATATATATCCAAACATATAAATTAATCATAGGCTCCAGGCCAAAAATATTTGAGAAAACATACGTTTTTGCTACTGATTTAAAACAGTCCCTATGAAATCCATCCAAACCTATTCTAAACTCATCCAAAACACAATCAACCCTCATGCAATGCTACTACACATCTCCTAAACATATCCCAATCACTCAAGCACAACTTTTTGAGATCAACACAAAATCAACAAATCCATTTCATGCATGTTCATAAAAATTGAAATCAAGCACATGCATGAATATAATCAAACCAATGCAAAATTACAAAGAATACTAAAAAAAGAACAAGGAATCGAGTAGACGATCAAAACCACAAACCTTTGTTGTTTTTGTGTCTTGGACGAACACAAAGAGGAGCAAAGAAAGAACAAAAAATTTGATTTTATTAACCCAACCTTGTTTAAAACACTTCTAATCAAACCCTTAACAATTTCCTTGCATCAAATTAACATAAACCCTAAGATCAAGAATCTTCAAAATTTAAAATCTTTAATAAAACTCTTGCATGTTGGTTTTTAAAGATGGGTTATTGTTTAGAGGCATTGGATTATAGGTTTTAGGTAGGATGGAATGATTCTTGATTGGAATTTGATAATGGAGGTGAAGTGTGTTTTTGTGTTGTGTCAAACAGAGAAAAAGCAGAAAAAGAAAATCAGAGTTTGAGTGTGTGTGTGAGTTTAGGATCTGTATGAGTGAGTATGTGTATTTAAATAGGGATATCTTGGTTTAATTTAGGAATTAAAGATTTATAAAAAATAGATATATACAAGGGGTGTGTGTTTAATCGGCTATATAAAAAAAAGGAGAAGTGGGCTTGGGTTAAATAAAAGGAAAGTGTATAAGAAAGTGTGGGCTTGGACTTTTAAATAAATGGGAAATTTTTAAAAGAATATGGGTTAAATTAAAAAAAAATGTATAAGTGTAAACAAGTTTGGGTTTTCCGAAAATTTAAAAGAAAAAGGGGGGAAAGGCTTTTATTTTTACAAAATTATTAATAGCTTATAGTATTTTGGTCCAAAAGCTAGCCTGACACTCAAATTTCGCAAAAACGCAAATTTTAAACACGTCACGCCCGAAATAGGTCGGATATATTATTTCAAACTAAAATACCTCAAATGAAATTTCTGAGGCTATAATTAAGCACCCATTAGCTTCTCGATCGATAACGAGTGACCTACGGTCCGAAACTCGCCAAAATCCAAGAATTTCGATTTCCACCAAAATTTTGAAAATGTAAATTTATAAAATTAATGTAGGAGTTAAAATAAGTAGTGACCTTTTATACAGGAGTTTACAATTTTTGTGTTGGGGATGATAGTAGGATAGTAGTAGAAGTATTTTATGGTGGTGGATGATCTTTGATGATGGTGGATGGTGGTGATGATGGTTGTTCGAACACATAAGAAGAAGAGAGGGAGCAGACAGACTTTCTTTTGGCTGAGTATCTATGTGTTTTAAAAGGAAGAGAATAGTTTATATATGGAGCAAATTTTTAGATTGTATCGACACATAAAAAAAATATGGTGGTGTTTATTTTGATATTTAGTAGGAGTAAAAAGGTAATAAGGGGGTGTTTGGTTTGGCTTATTGTTGGAGTCGAAAGAAGGGAGTGTTTGGTTTCTAGTTTTGTAGGAGCTAATTAAAAGAAAATGAGTGTTTGGTTTTATATGCTATGTTTATTTTATATTTTTATTTTTCTAAAACATTTATACTACAATATTTGATTTAAACACGTAGTTAAAATATTAAAAAGTGAAAAATCATAAAATACTAAAATAAGAATAATTTAGCTTCCGGGGTTAAAATATGAAATTATTAATTTCTCAAACGTTAAAACGGATAAATACCCAAAGTGTGACTCGCGTATGAATAAGAATGACGATTTTCCCAAATCGGCCAAAAAGCAAAAAATAAAATAATAATTTTTATTAAAAATAAAAATAGAAATATAGCTCGGTCTAAATATTGGCCGCGAAAATACGAAATGTTACGCCTAGGTGAAGATGTTCGCATACTAACAATGAGATGGAACATGAAGAGCACGAACCTGACCAACAACAACCAAATCATGGACAAAGTGAATATCTATCTCTATATGCTTCGTACGTTGATGCTGAACTGGATTAGACGACAAATAAATGACACTAACAGTATCACAGTAAATAAGTGTAGCGAATGACAAAGGTGTATGCAGCTCACGTAGTAGATTCCGCAACCAACAGGTCTCAGCAACAACATTGGCAACACCACGATACTCTGCCTCGGTACCAGACTGAGATAACGTCGGTTGACGCTTAAAAGACCAAGATAGTAAGTTATTGCCAAGAAACACACAATAACCCCAAGTCACACATCGAGTAGTAGGGCAACCAACCCAATCTGCATCCGAGTAAGCAAATAAAGATGTAGTAGAAAAAGAATATAAATGTAACCCATGATCTAAAGTGCCTTGAACATATTACAAAATCCGCTTAAGAGCCGAAAAATGAGGCTCCCTAGGATTATGCATATAAAGACAAACTTGCTGCACTGCATAAGAAATATCTGGGTGAGTAAAAGTAAGATACTGAAGAGCACCCACAAGGCTACGGTATAATGTCGGATTAGATATCGGATCACCATCAGCTCCTAGTTTGGACTCATTATCAACAGGAGTACGACTAAGATTTCAATTAACCATATGAGCTCTCTCAAGAATGTCAGTAGCATACTTATGCTGAGATAAGAATATCCTTAGGAATCACGCACAATAGAAATGCTCAGAAAATAATTAAGCAAACCAATATCCGTCATAAAGAACTCCTAATGCAGTGAAGCAATAATCTGCTATAACAATACCTCAAATGAAGCTGTAAGAATAATATCATCAACATATAATAATAAATAAGTAGTGTCAGTCTCCTATCTGTAAATAAGCCCGTGGGGCCTACTCAAGACCATAAAAAGACCGATGCAATAAACAAACATAATCAGGATGTGTGGAATTCTAAAATCTAGGAGGCTGATGCATATAGACTGTCTTAGATAAATCACCATGTAAAAAGACATTCTTGACATCATGCTGATGAACTGGCCAATGTCAAGAAGTAGCCAAACTAAGTACATTCTAAATAGTAGTTGGTTTAACAACCGGAATAAAAATCTTATCAACATCAATACTTGGTAACTGTGTGTTGCCATTCGTAACAAAATGAGCCTTGTAGCCACTAAGGGTTCCATATGCTAAGTGTTTATGCCGAAACAACCACATACATCGAGCAATGTTCGCATCTGTGGGTCGAGGCATAAGCGTCCATGTGTTATTTTTTATAAGTGCATTATATTCATCAAGCATAGCATTTTGCCAATTTGGATCATTAAACGTAGTAGTGTACGAATTAGGTAACGTAGAAATAGTAGACACATGAAGAATTAGATGCTCGGGAGGATGATGCGTGTAACCATTGTGTGAACCGAAACCAAATTCGAGTTAAGTGAAGAGGTTGTAGGAGATTAGATCGATACATTGGATTGTTGGGCTGACGTGATGTGTACTGGTGACTGGGTTGTAGAATTTTCCTGGTAGGTCGGTACATTGGAGTATGGCGGTTAGGAATTAGGAGATATATGAGATGTTGAATCGGATTGGGACGTTGAAATGGGCTCCCATCTATGTTGTTGTGTATTTGGAGTTTGGTGTGATTTATTTGGAGATGGTATATTAGTGGTATTCACAGATTGGGTTTGGTGTATATCACTTTGGTGGTAAACAGTGGGTTGAGTATTACGTATTATTTGAGTGATAATATTTGGTGAGTCCTTCAAAGAAGTGTAGGATGGAGGCGATGTGGGTGCCATAGAACCAAACACAAACACCGTTTCATCAAAGGTAACATGTCGTGATATCATTATTTTATTTGTATTTAAGTCAAGACAACGATTTCCATGATGGTTGGATGCGTGTCCCAAAAATATGGAGGGTGTAGCACGTGGTTCAAGCTTGTAAATTTGGTATTTAAATGAGGGTTTCTTGCTAAGATAGGGATGGTTACCGGTATGAGAATTCGCCACTCTAAGGTCAACACCCTTCACGGTGTGTCCTTCTATGAAACTAGGACAGAGGTAGCACCTGACTAGGTCAAAACCCATGTTCTCCACCCTATCAAGGCTTTCCTGCCAAGATAAGGAGCGTGGTACATAATCCCCTATTATACCCTTAAATTGTGGGACACCCCCACGATCACCGACAAGTATGGATAGCCTTATTCCAGCCTATTTTCATCACCTATAAATAGATGGCAAGGTGCTCAGGTTTTATCTACGCTGTCAACACCTAAATTATACTTTACACATACTTATTATCATCATCTAACACCCATACTTACTCTCACGCCGGAGGTGATTCGCAGGGTCACACCCCTGCAATTCACTTAACATAGTGTTTGCATTTGTTTTGTCACAAGTTATCAACGGCTTGGCAGTTTAATCACCACCCTCATACTCTTCGATCACGATCGAAGCCTGGTCGTACCAAATATTGCACAATCTATATATATATATATATATAGTGAGACTTTATTTTTCAGCATCATTTTTAGTGCGAGAACTGCAAGAACTTTCAAAAACATACATGCACGCCTTCAATAATTGTATTTCTGCACATATGTTCTAAAAAGAACAAATATGTTTTAAAAAACATATTTGTTCTAAAGAATTTGATGAGAAATTGAAAATACAATTTTTTTCTTTGAAGGTGTGCATGTATGTTCTTATAAGTCAGTAAATGACATATACGGCCCGAATAGTAAGGTTTTTGTGAAAGAAGAAGAAGAGTTCATGATGATACAAAAGAAAATGGGTGGATTCTTACGATTATTGACAGCGTGCATGTATTTTCATGATTTTAAAAGAGGTTCTCGCAGTTCTCGCACTTAAAATGGTGCTAAAAATAAAGTCCCCATATATAGTGAGACTTTATATATATATATACATATATATATATATATATATATATATGAGGGGGTTTGCCCGCGCTCCGCTGCGGGACGAATAGCGGGCGTCGTTTTGGGTTACCCGTGATTCGCTGTGGGACATTTTGCACATAGCGGTTTTATTATAAATGTTTCTTTAGGAAGAAACTAATGTAAATCACAAAAACAATTATACACATCCCAAGTACATTTCCTTAAAAATCAAGACATGTAATCATTTTTGTGTGCCTCTGCTGCTACAAAATATGTTAACTAATAAAAAGACATGATTTTCTTCACCTCAAAATCAACCGGTGACCGCAACAGAACCTGCAACACCTACTTCAAGGAATGCAACCTCAAAATACACATCGGTTCCATCTACTCATATTGTTGTCCCCAGCGCTAAAGCACTAAATTCAGTAGTGATTGCTGGAGCAGTTAAACCTGCACAGAACAAAGATAGTAAAATACGATGTCTTGTTTTACCCTTAAACGACTTCTCAAAATTTGTGTGTGATTTAGTGTAAGGGTATTATGGCAAAAACAAAGAATTAAGTGGTTTATGGATCATAGTAACGGTATATGTTCTAAATTTAAATCACGTGAAAAACGCACTTAAAATCGTGTTGTAAGTAATTATATCAGGTCTCAGTCCCAACCGTCTTACTTCATTCAACAAATCAAGACCCATGTTTGGTTCAACGATGTAGCTAAGTTATTCATGATTAAGAGGTATTTGGTTTAGCTTACTTAGCCGGCTTATGACCTTATTTGGATCTGGAAAAGCATACTTATTAAAATGAAATAAGTAGGTGGTTTGTAAGTTAGTTTGATTATAAGCTGGTTAAGTGAAATGTAGCAGAGTTTCATTCAT
The DNA here is from genome assembly GCA_026074375.1 of Tanacetum coccineum. Taxonomy (NCBI): domain Eukaryota; kingdom Viridiplantae; phylum Streptophyta; class Magnoliopsida; order Asterales; family Asteraceae; genus Tanacetum; species Tanacetum coccineum. The sequence continues at coordinate 59,886 of BQNB010011332.1, read as the reverse complement.
AACCCAGATACAAAGAACATCAAAATTTAAAGAAATCAACTTACAAATGCCATGTTATGTGCCAAAGAAGGTTAAGCGGAATCCTCCATCTCGCAAACAACATAAGCATTAACCCTGCATTGACCAAGCAATTCATTTTTACGAACAAAATCATAACTGATAAACTAAACTTAAGATGAAAAAATATTACTTGTAGTTATTAAAGCACAAACCCAAACACCCCCTAAATCATAACATGATCTAGCGACTTTGAGGGGCAAAAGCTATCTTCGGGTAACTAAAGCACCAATTAAAGACGCTTGTTTCTAGATAATCAAGTGAACAACCTATCCGAAGTTTGAATTTTGAAATTAATATGGTTAATGCAAACGACTTTTTAAGTGAGACTATAAGATGCCATATAATAAAAGGGTTTTAAACATTGCTTATGTAAACTTCTTTACCTGCTTTAAGACTAACCAAGCAACGATTTACTAATATCTAAAAATTTATCAACAATGTAAACCAAGGTTGTCAAGATCGGGATCCTACCCAGGATCGTTTTCGTCTTTGCAAGATCGAGATCTTAAGGTAGGATCGAGATCGTAAGATCCTACTATAATGTCATTTTCTTAATAGTCTTTCTAATATTATATAAATCTACAAATTATTATATACCATAAACACAAAATTATATAAATGTTTCATAGGAATGTTGTCATAAATTATAATTATAAAATGTTTAAGAAGATTAACTTGTTGTTTTTTTAATATCTAGGAAACACAACCCATAAATTCGTAGATTTTAGTTCGTGGTTCGAGAAAAGTAAGATCGGATCGTAGTAGATCTTAAGATCCTATGGTCAAGATCGAGATCCTATAAGATCCTAAGCAAGCAAAGATCCTACGTAGGATCTCGATCGTTTTTGCTTTGCAGTGTCGTAAAATCGTAAGATCCTAAGATCAGGATCTTAACAACCATGATGTAAACACACGAAACTGCTATAACCGTTTTAGAATTAAATAGTAAATTTACATAAATGATTTTTTGAAAAATAACTTTAAAAGAAAAAACTCGTCTTAAAGCTTCGCTTTAAGCCTCCAAAAAGACCGTGTCACCTCTTATAAAAGCTAATACACACCCCTCAACAAAGTAGTATCCCATCATTAAAAAAAAGTAATTGAATTACCATGTAGCTATATATCCCACCTATACTTAGTATTTATCAATAAGAAATATAAAAATGTAACTGAATTACCATGTAAGAATGCATGTCCCTAAAGTTTTCTTACTTGATAGAATTCATCATAGTGAGCCGTCTCTGGTCCTTAAGCTTGAACTCTAGCCTATTGCAGAACCTGCAATATTATTTTAAACCCGCAAGTCATAATGGTTGGACACTTGAACATTTAAATATTAAGCAAAAATACAGTGTAATGTAATATCCTCCTAATGATCGCCCTCAATTCAGCACACAACAATATTTCAAAACTAAGACCACTGTTAAAAAATACAAAGAATAAAGAAAAGTAAATGCATTGTGGTAAGGGAAACACGGATTCAATTTTTTTATTTCTAAATACCTTCCGTAGCAACGCTCCATGCTTCTATTTCCTTGGTTGCACATATTAGATCAATATGTCAAAATAAGTTATAAAATATGTCATATTGCGCATAAATTAAGATGCTTCTAAATACTTGGCAATCTTTTCACACCTGGGCATTGTATACCGATACTTCTAAATACTTGGCAATCTTTTCGCATCTGGCCATTGTATACCGTCACATTTACTCCCTTTAACAAAAGCTCATCAACCTGAAAAATCACTCAAATGAGCACTTCCACTGTATTAGGTCCTCGGTATATATTTTTCTCACCAAAGAGAGGCTAATAGGGTGGTTACACCCTCTAAGATTTATAACTAAAAAAGGGGCAGCGGTTGTTTTGTATGCGTGTTTTCAAAATATGAATCTGATTATTGTGATTTGTATACCTCCCAATAATTAGCGGATATATATTTGTTGCAACAAACTTAATTGTGATAGAATTGGTTACCTCTACGATTCATAAAAATAATTCATTTCATAAAAAATAGTAAAAAATCATTCATTTGCTGCAACAAACGTATTATCTGATTATGCAAACAAAGAATAGTAAAAAATCATTCATTTCATAAAAAATTAATAGTGATAGAATGGTTACTTTTGCGGTTCGTGGCCTCTTGAAGTCGCCTTCCAGTACCACAAACACATTGTCACTTTGTCCTCCCCATCTACAACATATCAATGATTGTTAGCATCATGATCCATACAACGACTTTCACATAAAAACTCTTTTGAATTTAGTATGTATTGGGTTTAGTTAAGTGCTTACGTTACGTTTGCAGGAATAATCTTGAGTTTCTGTCTTATTGGACTATTCATGACAGTGCCAAGGTCAACCTCGTCGGCTTCCAAAATCATGGTATAATCATTCTTCCCCAATCGTCTTAGTGTATTTGTTGTCGTAATATTTGGATCATTTTGTTGATCCAACATGAAGTTATAAAAATTCTATCAAAACCCCGCATAGTATCGTTTAAGCATATGCCACGGAATAGAAAAATCTAATGATTTTGACCCCTAACATACCACACCGTTACTGCTATCATCGATAACTTACTCAAGCTCAAACCATGAATCGGTAGCAGCTACATACCGACCATTTGCTAACTGTTGCTGAATTTTTAGAGTTAAACTACATAAAGAGCACAAAGATCAGAAACTTATAGTCATTAGGGAAATCACTAACCTTTATGCCTAAAAATTTGAGAACCAACTCGGACACTGAAAATGTTTATATGACCTCAAGAGAATGTTTCCGCCACTCAGTAGCCTCCTTTTATCATCCCTTCAACACCTACACAACTTGTTCACCGAGCTTTGATTCCGATGATGTCGTTTCCACAATACATAATATATCATAGCTCTTTACGGCTTATCAGCTTACTCATAATCTGTCACATCAAATAACATGATTTAGTGCTTCTGCACTCGCTATATCACCAACAATCATCAACCCACGTATCCCCCATGTGGTTAAGGATACACATTAGGTGGGTGAGATCGGGCACCCGACTTTCCCTTTTTTCACGGGTCGGACAATGCATTAAATGCAAACGGGTAAATTGCAGAACAAATTTACTACTAAAAACTTACTAAAACTGATGATTTGGGGGGTGTTTGTTTTGGCTAATGGCTTATTTGGTTTTGGGCTTATGTTTAGTAAGCTAATTTTATGTGGCTTATTTTAAAACTTTTCGGCTTATATAAGTTTATTATGTCATAATGAACTTATATGAGCCAAAAAGTTTCAAAATAAGCCATAAAAGGTGAGCTCATGAACTTACATAAGCCACAAAAATGCCAATCTTTCAAAACTAAACCCAATTAAGCAAGAATCTTGAAACAATACAAAATCTAAAAAAGATCCAAACCCACTTCATTAAAATAGATCCAAATGAGTTTTCAATATCTAACAAACCCCTAATTATCTTTAGGAAAAACCACATAAAAATCAAATCTTTAATATATACAAAAAATAAAAATATACATTCATTAACTGGTAACAAAACAAAGAACACACAGTCTGGATTAATTGATTCTTGTCATCACCTTGTTATAATTTCAGGATTTTTTTTTATCTTTTGTTGTTTTTTTGTCAATTGTTTGATCCTAATAAGCTTATAAAAAGCCCCTAACTTTCAAAGTGAGCATATAAAACATAAGCCGAAACCAAGTAAACTCATAGACTCAAAAACCAACAACATGATTAGCTTTATATTTCATAAACAACATAATCAAAAAAAAGCAAACCTTACAAATCCACAAAACATCAATGAAGTCCTCAAGAATATCAAGCCACTAATTAGCATCATCGTCTTCATCATTATCATCCTCTTGAAAATTGTTAAAATCATAGTTTCGTGTTCTAAAAGTCTCCGGTCGTAGATCTTGTTTAAGAAAAATACCGCTTGTTTTTGTGGATTTTTCATAACTGGATGTGTGGGGAAGGTGGGATTTATTTATATGAGAGACACGTTTTGGAGAAGCGAGTAGCGGGTTAACAATATATTGAGAAGGTAATGATCAAGTCCGGTTAGTATAGATCAAATGTATTACGGGCGTTTGGACAAAAATATTCAAAGAATATCTTTGTAATTGTATATATAAGTATATTTATATATGTGTAAATATATAAATATATAGCTCCGTTCGGTTGCTGAAGGTTTTGATGTGAAAGATTAAGAAATCGTTTGACTTCATTGATTCATATTTTTTTATTTGATTCTCTCATAAACAGCATTTAATAGTGAATCAAAGCGATAAAGCACAAATTGGATTCACAAAAAGCATTGCTAAATTCGAGTATGGTAAAATGATTCCTTAAATTTGTATAGAAGATTCAGTATTTTACTTATATTGCAAAAATGAGAGATTTTTTAACATTGATTCGAATTTTTTTACACATTTTGAATTATAATCACATTAAAATGAGTTTTACGTTTGAAAAACTTGAATCAAAGTTAAAAATCTATCATTTTTGAAAACCTTCTCAATCTTCTCAAAATAAAAACATTCTCAATCGATCCGGATTCTATATATATATATACACACACACACACGACAATATTATATATACTAAATAATGACATAAATGTAAATGCATGAAAACATGAGATGCATACGCACATGACCAATGCAATTTCAAGTGAGCCTAATATTTATGACCTGACTAATCATGATACTTGGTAGTTATTCCCAACGTTGCATGATTCTACCTGAATTAGACATAGTTGATCAGGCTATGTCTAATTGAGGTCAAATGATGCAATGCTCGGACTAGCCAACCCCTATCATTTTTGGTGTTTTGTGAAAACGTTCTTTGGTTATAGTTGAGGTTTTTAGTTTTTGAAAACCCTATATTCTCTTTAACCTACAACTACGATATCAATTCTGTTACACCCCACTAAAGCGAAAACACGAGATATGACAGGGTAAGGTACAAACATAGATAATAGAACATGCCATCATTACATTTGAAGAAAATACATAATACTAAATTACAATAACTGGTTTAAGCCGCCATTGGCTAGTAGTTAAAGAAAAACATAAGTCCTAAAGTTTGAAACGTTTTCAGGAAATTAAATGACACGGGAGATGACATGTAAAGACTCTAATGCATATGACTTCATGAAAAGACTACTGACGATCACCTGAAATACATGAGAAAACGCGTCAAGTATGAAAATAGCTGGTGAGTACACATGTGTATAATGAACAAAGAAAACCTTTTTAAAAGAAAGTTTATAAGTCTATAGTTTTTATTAACTCATCCTCTTACGAGTCATGTCCATACAAGACTCGTAACATATGAGTTTACAAATAAATATTTCATATAGTCAAAATATACTTGGTTGTAGGCATAAGCATTCAAATAATTTGTATATTAGTGTTATGCAATCTAAAAGCACAAATTCAATACTACGCATTCCGTAACATCAAGGAAATAGATGTTGGCCGACCTCTAATAGCGCTATCCTTAATACCTACTTATAAGCACGACAAGCATACACTAGGTGTACCTTGCCCCAAAGTAACCTTGCACGAAAGAACGAAAGGGATTAACATAACACTAATGATACACTAAAGCACTAGTACAAAATATATATTTCAAGCACAATTCATTATTTCAGAAGCACATAGAGTATATAAGTACCATTCATAGTTTTTATAATTAAAGCATAAATATATAAGATCAGTGATCGCCTTCACTTTCAAAAGGTTGTCCTTTATACACTGCTTGGTGATGAGATGCCCTAAGAATGGTCCTTCTTCCACACCAAAAGAGCATTTCTTTGGATTAAGCTTCATATTAATTGATCGAAGCCTATCGAATGTTTCCTTGATGCCTAACAACATGTCTTCCTCTAAGGATCTTTTAATCACCATATCATCGACTTATGCCTCTAGGTTTCTTTCAATTTGGTTGTTGAAGACCTTATCGTCCAACCTTTCATACGTAGTGTCTACGTTTTTAAGGACAAGGGGCATTTTCCTGTAGCAAAACACTCCTTTTTTTTGTAAAGATGATGTTTTATCTTCATCCCCTTTTGTCATTTGTATTTGGTGATACTCGTTATAGGCATCCAAAAAAAACTTGAGTCAAAAGCCGGAGAGTGATTCCACCTTCTAATATATTTCTGGCAAAGGATAGCAGTTTGTTAGACAGGACTTATTGATGTATGTGAAGTTTATGCACATCCTCTATCACTTTTCTTGACCATGACGGGGTTGGCTACCCACGTTTGGTATTTGACTTCTTATAGGATCCCTACTTTTGTGAGCTCATCAAATTCTTTACATGCTGCTTCGCTTCATTTCAGAGCCAACTCTTGATTCTTTAACTTAATCGGTTTAATATGTTTGTATTCATTTAGCTTATGCTCGGTGTTGAAGGGTTGTCCGTCTACCATGATGGTTGATGCATAATTTCCGTTAACAAAAATAACGTCATGTTTTATATTTATAAAACCCTCACTACCTCGACTATTCCTATGCACTAAAGAGCAGTGTACCCTATCGTGTATAGTGTAGTACTGGTAAGTACGGATGTCGACCCAAAGAACTGTTTGTGTTCTCTAATTGTCTAATTGAAATGACATTTTACCTATGAAAGCAGTAAAGAAAGCATTTTAGTTTTAGTAACATTGTTGTGTAATGAACCTGACTTGTCAAAAGGGGATTGGTATAGTGGTAGACAACTAAGAAAATGAACGCATATAACTAGTTGTATATCCTAAGCTCAATTATTGTGATCTCAAGTACATTATCTAATTCTTATTTATATGGTGGTTCTAATATCGACATACCCGAATCGTCATCGAAACCTGTCCTATATATCCCATAATCTCAATCCCCTGTTGGTCACGAAGGTTGGGTATCCAGGCTACATTGAGTAACCCCCAACTATCCTAAAGATTTTCTAAATGTCAACATTCCCACTTCTTGATATTAAAATATTTACTAACAAATATTTACCCACACTTCTCAAGTATCTAGTCCAACTTTAGGTGGTGATATTGTCAACCCCTATACAACCATGAAGGAGGAAAATCCTTCTCGATCAACCTACTAGCCTAGCATTCAGATGATCATGTACTAACTAGCCTACTAAGTACTAAACCAAACTCGTATAATATCAAAACATGGGGATCTAACGACAAACAAATAAGATATCCATGTAAAACAAAGATCAGATAGTAAGATCAAAAATAAATAAACAAAAGTATTATTAAGAAATTAAATGTCAAAGAACATATAATAGAGTATAATGAATAACATAACATTAAAAAATTAAATCGAGGTCCGATGAATCAGAAGAATTAAATTAAATTGATCATAAAAAGTTGAAGTATAATTACAAATCGTGCTAGATTAGTGCTCTCGATCCTCTAGTCGAATACCGTGACAAACACCAAAGGGTTTACCCTATACCCAAGCTGCGTCCCTTTTCCCTCTTTTTGTCTTCGTCAACCAGAAAGAAACCACGAATAATAAGGAATCCAAATATGTTTCATTCATTTATTATTTATAGTGTCATTGACATTTAAAGCATGTACAACTTTGGCCCTCGGTCATTCTTGATGTTTTATATTAATCCTTGAAACTTACTAGAAATTGAACACATTTAGTCCTTGTAGTTCAACTAACTACGACATAGTCTTAACAAACGAGCTACGCTGTAATTTTTCCAACGCAAATTTCCATATTTAGCAAATAATAACTACGGTGTAGTTCCTACGGGCCACCTACGCCGTAGTTCTTCATAAAATCGTAATCCTTTCCAAATAATAATAAACTATGGCGTAGTTATAAGTGTTCAACTATGCCATAGTTCCTTCTTAAATGCGGTTTTAATATAATTTGTCCATTTAGCCATATTTCGCCTCTTTTCCATTCTGATGCCTTAGTTATCCTGAACCTGTAGTATGAACGAATTAAGTACCATATTCTTATAAATGATATAAAATAAGGCCATAAACACGAGAATTTGATATAAAAAGTATTAACTATTTGATGTCTTCAATGGTTCTTGGAATCTCAGTCATGTCAGCGTATGTCCACGCAAACAATGACTGTTTGCTCGGGATATTGGTAATTAATGACGATCCTTTCTTATGCATCAATACAACTGAGAATATCTTTCGTAGCCTCTAGAACACTCTCCTTTATCTTCTTTTGGCCCTTCTCTACTTTGTTGGGCTCGTAGCTTGAAAGTCTAGTACCAATCCCTCGAGAGGTGTAAAATTTTACTGCTGCATGAATTGTAGACACTATGATTCTCATTTTTTGTATTGCAGTTCTTTTGAGGAGAAGATTATACAGAGAGTATGACCTAACGATGATGAAGTTTGGCGTCTCCGTCCTCATGTAAGGAATTTCTCCCACGATAACTTCCAAAGGTACTTCTCCTAAAGGTCATGAGTGCTCGTCTGAGAACCCTATGACTGGGATTTTAGAATCCACTCTAAGTGATCTGATAGAAGGCTTTAGCTTTAGGAAACAATGCTCGTAGATTACTTCACAAGAGTTGCCAATATCCATGTATACATGGCTGACTTGTTGATGTGATTTATCGTATGTAGGTAATTTATTATTCAAGTTTTACTATTTATATTTTGCCGCCTTTACCTATTAACAAACACTAACGGGCAATATGCCTGATTAGTTGTAGGTTCGTTGGTAGGTATGGTGTCGATCACTAAGACCGAGTGTTAACACTTAAATCTATCAGTATTTTAGTTATATAAGTTAGTCCGAATTTATCCTATGTTAGATCTATGTTAAACCTAAACTAACGCAAAAGGGGGTTTTCAGCCTAAGAGACTGGCACGAGTTTTAGGTTTATCCTAATCTAAATGATGACAATTAACACACACAAGTTGATAAACAAAAGATAAAGAAGCGGTCAAGCCTTATGTAAGGAAAACATATTAGCAAGTTTAATCTAATAAAACGTAAGTATTGTTTATAAGTGCAATGATTGTTTTACTTCGTTGGTGATATATCATTCCTAAGTTTAGGCGGGACTTCTTCCTAAACTCTAGATTTAGCAATTCTATCATAATTAACCAAGCCCGCATAAAGCATTCATAGTCGATTATAATCTATCTTAGGAGACGATAATGGTGATAATATCAAAACCTAGCTCATGGAGACTTTACTAACGTACTGCTTAACGGCAATTTATATACTAGTAGTCCACTGTCCATATCTTTACCCAAGGAATCAAAACGTTATTTGTTAGTCCTAGGTCACCTGCTAGTCTACCTATTCACTAAACCAAGGGTACAAACAAGTCAATATTTGTGATCTAATTATTCTAGATATATAAACGACTGCATGTAGTTCTATCCCAGACTCTAGCTAACGCTCTATTTGTATTCCTAGATCCAGTGGAATGATAGGTTAAACACATGCTTAAGCACCTAAACGAGTATAAATTGATAACATAAGCAACACGCAATGAATAAGCAAACAATCGACATAAACAGAACCAAACATAGAATTATCATAAACATGGCTAATACCTAAAGGTATTAGCCGATAGTCATTGTAAACTTATACAAATGTCGTAGACAAACAATTAAAGTAACAAAATCGAACGCGTATGTAGAGTATAGATATTACAAGGATTTTCTTATGGAATGGAGCGCTTTGCAGGACCTTCTTGGCTTCTTAGATCTTTTAAGAATCGAACTTGGTGGTTAAAAGCATACCTAAAATAAGTTTTAGGGTTTTGTGTTTATAGAGTCTGGAAAAAGGTCGATACGTCGTATTGAAAGAGTTTAATACGGTGTATTGCAGTAACTTGGCGTGGGCTCTACGATTATAATATTCCAGAATATTTTTGGATTGTCTGTGAATACGGCATATAGGTCTTCTGCGACGTATAGCTCTCTTGATCGTCATGGATGTCTTGTGAAGTTAGGGCACGGATACGTCGTATCTTCTTGATGGATACAACGTATTGTGGTAAACCAGTTGGTTCTTCTTCGTTGACCAAAGTATTATATATGGCGTATCGTTGATGTGGATACAACATATTCTTCAAAGTCAGGCAATGGTCTTTTTAATTCGTCTAAATCTTAGATGCGGCGTATACTTCTAGAATGATACGGCGTATTGGTTGTCAGATCAATGAACTTTCTTAAACTCTTCGTTTGTGCTCCAAAATGCGTGCCTTTTAGCTAACTTTCACTAAATGCTCGATAATTACTGTAAGTAAAAAATATAAGCAATTAAGTACCAATTCATATATAAATAATGTAAAACGAGCAATAAAGACGGGATAAATGATGCTATAAAATAGACGTTATTTGATGTCATCAAATATCTCCCCACTTGAATCCTACTTGTCCTCAAGTAGACTTTAGATTTTCTTATGAAAATGTATTCTAAATGAATGTTTAAGATTTTTCCTTTAAGCATTTTTATTTAATTACTAGCACACAACCAAACACCTCATGAAAAGAGAAAATGAAATCACTTAAATCACTCAACTCATCTATCTGGTAACATTTTAGTAATTCGCTCAATTGCTCGATCGTGACGAGTATTCTATCATAAGCTTGGCAAGGATACACATCTACACCACTAAAGCTAAGGAGTAACAAGTCTAAAAAGGTAAACTGGGTTAATATGATAAGGTTTAAGGGTTTGATCATTCTTTCTAATCTCTATCGATACCAATAGTCTAGAAAAGGCGACAAAATCACAAATGCATGCCCAAATCCATGGCCACAACACTTGTGATTACTCATTCCTTAACTCGAATAAGCTAAAGAATAGGACTAGTAATCTTCACCAATAGTAGTAAACCAACAAGGGTTACAAAACCACACATACACAATCAAATCCATGAATGAGACATATTTGATTGCTCACTCCCTCATTCGAGTTAAACCAAAGGTTAGGATGAAGAATGATATAGGGTATATGATAAGTAATCCTTTACCAACAGTGTTACACCAACAAGGGCGGCAAAACCATACATATACATTTAAATCCATGAATGAGACATGCATGATTGCTCACTCCTTCATTCGAGCAAACCAAAGGTTAGTGATTAGGATTAGGAAACATATAATTGGTGTAAATAAAAGAACAAAATGAATAGATTAAGTCTAAATAAATAAGGAAGCATGTTGCTAGCTACTTTCCCGACCATACCCATGAAAAAGACACAAAATCATAGACTAACTCACGCTTTAACATGAAAACTCACACTTTGTTTGGTAGACACAAATTAGACTCAAAGATGTCTTGATCATAGATTAATAAAAACAAACCTTAGTTGGCATTCCCGTAACGACCAACTCCCAATCATCCATAATATAATATACAAAAATAATGGTGATATCTACCACTTGATACAAAAAATACATAGTTGGTTTATATTGCGAACAACTAGAAATAATATACAGCATAACTTTACATCGTTGGTTTATAGCACGTACCAACGAATAATCGATACTTATAGATAATAAAATCGGTTAAGTTTAGATGAACTGATTATCCCACGATCCTCTCCTTTTTTTTCTCTTTTTTTGTATTTTTCTGTTTTTTTGATTTCTTTAAACATAACTACTAGAAAATGAAATTTGGGTGTAAAATTTCACCACTTCACGAACATGATAAATCTGGATTCTATTTCCGATCATATTAGTGAAAGAAGTAAACCTACAAAAAATAAAAGACAATGTAGAATATCTTAACACATATAGTATGGGATTCGATCTAGGGTTTTTAGAGAGAAAGAGGTGGTTAGATGAACACTTTGAGAGAGAAACAAAGAAAGAACAATTAGATTACTATATGAGAAAATGAACAACCAACACCCTCTCCATGTGTGGAGAGGGTATAAATACTTCTAGCTATAACCGGCCATGGGCTTAGTCATGGGCTTTCCATGTGTCTTTGGCCTGGTTAGCTTACAAACATTACATATGATTAATCTACGAGCAATGACTAACTATGTTGGAAGTGACCGATACTTTTCGTATTCCTAACAATCTCCCCCTAAGGGAGGTCACTCCAATTTACAAAAACTTAAACGTAGCATACTATGCTTTGACTTTAGTCTTTATCTCGTAGTCTTTAACTTCAATTATTAACTTGTGATGTGTTGTAGTGATCTTTGACTTTAGGCTTTGACTTGTATCTTTGACTTGATATGAATGTGATCTTGAACTACTTGAGATCATCAACCAAGCATAATCTCTTTACATCATCTTGTAATCTTATCATCTTGTGATCGTGTGACTTTGGACAGACATGCTTATACTTTTCTTGATATGATAACTTAAAAGCTTTAATGATGCATCTTTCTTGAAGTTCTTTAAATTTAACACTTTGTCGCTTCAAGAAGGATGTACGGTATCAGAGTAGCGGAAGTCTTGAAACATGTACTTGAGCTTTCATGATGTCTTTATAAATGTCGGTCGAGTATGAGCATGTAGCTATGAATCTTGTGAGTCTGCTAGAACCAGGTACCTCCACGTCCATCTTTATATATTCCTGAAATAAAACAGTTAGCAATAAAACTGGGGGGACGAATATGGCTTTGTCATTCGCCGGTGTTTGGTTGGAGTAACCTTTGAATCCGTGAGGATCGACCTTAATCAGGTAGATTCAATTTAAGAAGAATCTCATTGACAGGATTTCCAGCTATAGCATTGAATCTTTCTAACACATAGGTATTAGATTCATCGTACTCAGCATGTTCTCATTACCGGAACGTCTCAAACCAGACAACACGACAAGAGTAAACCAGTGAGTTACTATCTCACCGATTGAAATAAAAATTGAGTTAAAAAATCAATCGACGTGTCACTTGCTAAAGTGTTTTTGCGACACATCAAGAGTTTTAAGCATTTCAAAATTCATCAATCGTTAATTCATATACTGGAACAAGTTTTATTCATATAGAATCGCACCATCGTTTCTTTCTAGTTGTCACAAGCTTGATTCGTATATAATCGCACAAGTCACCTACCAAGAGCTTATTTGATGTTGGCTCTAGAAGGATTTCCATTGTTATTGTGAATAACTTTCGTATCACTCTGATGTTCTGGAAAAATCACAAGGATAATGCGCAAGACTTTTAAAACATTACTTGTTTTCACAATATGTGAGCAAAAAATACATTCGAATAGTGTCCTAATGAGATTTATAGATGATCTCTTGGCTCTAGACTCAATAGTTCACTTTTGGTTTTAGTGATCGAAGGCTGGAGCTGACTGCCACCTTTTCAATACCAACTAGCTCGGAGTAAGAAAGTTGATAGAAATGCATGTAATCTCAGTGAGAAATGAAACATAAATCTTTTGAGAGATTCTGAGTGGCTAGGGAGGGTTGTGTATTGCATCACTGGTCCATGATGTCAGTCTTCAATGTCATCAATCATCATTGTGATTCTTGACAGCAGATGCATTGATCCGGTTTCTGCCTAAGTGTAAGGAGGGCTTCTTTTTTTTCACCCTTTATCTTAACTTTTCTTTTTAATTCTTCAACCCCTTCAACGCTTACCGAGACTTCATAACTAGTACCTTGTTGGGTTTGTTACAGTACTAGCTCCATCTCAGTAGGCACTTTTCCTTTAATCTCACTTTACTCCTTTTTTCATACCTAAGGACTTCTACACTATCTAATGGAATATCCCTGGGTAGATCCCTCAAGTTTTGGCTAGATCATAGGAATAGATACCTAAACTTAACCACCTTTAAACTTTAAATCATAATAATAAATGGACGGACTTGGTACAATTCACATTTCAGTCCAATCACGTAACCATTGCTCCCCATCCCTCTTCATATGTGCCATCGATTAATCAAAGAGTTTAGCACATATATGGTTTATCGAGCACCTTGAGATCCTCTTAAAAATCACATTATTACCATATATTTTAACATATATTTTAATCACATCTTCTTCCCTTATCAAAAATGTCAAATCTCTTGATATTTTGGATATCAATTGATTCAAATATTCATGCATTCGGGGAGGAACATGTCTAATTATTCACAAGCCGATTATTGGAACATTTTAATGTTCCCTCTCAAATTATGAGGGTATTATATGGTGTTTGAGTATGTTAATTTGATTTTTTTTGAATTTACTAAGAAATTCTTGAAAATTCATACTCAAACACTATATATGCCTAATTTTTAAGTCTACACTACATATATACATATTCACAAGTTAATAAAATATACAAAATGACCTTATGATGACGAAAACAATATGACAAAGTCACATTGTTCGTTGAAGTAGCCGGAGGTCAGTTCCGTAGTGCCTTCCACCAACAAACTTTTCGAGGCTCCTCATCATCCTTCTTTCCTTCAGCTGCTTGCCAATCGCCTTGATCATGATATTAGCTCTTTTCTTTTCCAATGTACTCCATCTTCTCTTTGGCAGGTACTCCATTCGGGTATTCTTTGTTATGTCATCCAACGAAGTTCGAAGCCCAGTTAATGTCCTATCACTAAACTTGTAGAGTTCATCTGATCGCATCAACCTGTTTCTCCCATTGTTGTTAACATAAATGAATCCTTGAGGGTCTTGATATGAGTGTATGGGTCCCTTTTCCTGATGCCAAATTTGGTAGTTTCTGGCTTGGTGACGTTGATCTTCTTCTAGTAACTTTCGACTCCCAGTTGAAGATCTTCGACTCGCTTCTGAATAACCAAGCTTCTGGTGAACATTCTCAATGCTATTGCGAAGTCAGAAACATCATCGTCTGAGAGATTTGTAAGCCAATTATGAACAATAAGGAGAAGCATGTCCTTGATGTCATTGATAAGAAGATGTGGAAAGTCGCCTTCCTTGAATCCGTAAAGGTCGTTATCGGCTCTTCTTACTACAATCTCTTTCAGATACCCATTATCGGCTCTTCTTACTACAATCTCTTTTAGATACCCATACCCATGTTTCCTCATTACTTCGACCTGAGTTACTGCAGAATACATTTCGTAGAATATACATCATGTGTGGATTGCAGGCCTCGTGCGTACCCATAGAAGGTCTTACGTTGTTCTCTCCAATGTGAGATTCCCCATAACGCATGTTTATCATAGGAAACTTTAATAGGAACCCATATATTTGGACCCATGTCTTCAATTCCTAGAAGATCATATTGAGCAACCTTTGTCTTTTTAATAGAAGTCGTGTAGGTCATTGTCGAAACTCATCCTTGCAGATACTTGAGGTCATTGCCGAATAAGTAGTCAATTGGTACTTTTTGATGATTTCCACTCATAACTAAAGGTAGGGGTTTGGTAAGATCAAATGGATAGTCATCACCTTCTGGATTTTCCCAATTAAGTTTCTTCGATAAGGCTTTGTAACATTCTTCAAAGTCATACTCAAACTCAACATAATTGGAACGAGTGCCTTTGAGAAGTCTGAATGCTGGCCCTAATAGGGTTTCTTGAGTTAGATTGGTGATTTTTAGGCCATTCATGATGTATGCAGAGAAGTCTATAGGAGTGCTCATCAATTCATCAAAGGTCTTTGATGGTTTATCAGCAGAAGATGCAAGAGTCATTAACCAGCTTTGATTTTGTCCTTGTTATGGAGTCTTGCTAACATTCTAATCAAGATCAGTAGGTTCTTGAGGTTATGTAGGTTTGGTGAACCAGTCATGTTTAGATGCAACCTTTTCCTTGGGTTCTTAATCATCATTACTCGGGTTCTCCTCTTGATCTTGTGGCATATCTGAATCTGCAACCTCAAACTCTGGTTCCTCTGATTGAACAGACTTTCCAGAAGATTTTGGTTGAGACTTGGTGCCTTTGGATGAGCCAGACAGTGATTCTTTAGCTTTAGGACCTTTTGTTGGTTCTGCATCCTTGCTAGTCTTCCTCTTCTTCAACCCTCAATCTGATCCAATAGAAAGGTCTTCATCTTTATCTTTATCTTTTCGGCTTCTCTTGTTGATATCATAAGATTTTATAAATCCTTAATAGCATTCTCTATGTTCAAGAGCTGCTAGATATGATTCACTTTTATCCTTTTTGTCGATCATAATCTTTTTCAACTCAAATTCTGTGAGTGTTGCAGCAGCCTCATATGAAGATTGTGGTTGAGAAGACTCCTTGGCTAGAACAACGTCTTGAAGTGACTCTTTAACCATCATTTGGATCACCGAGGGGAGGGGAGGGGGGGCAAAGATAAATACTTCCTTTTTGCAGAATCTGAGGCAGTTGATTCTTAACTTGCTTTGTGATCCTTATAGTGATTGACACCGAAAGGTAGTTCATGAATTCTTCTCTGGTGGCTCCTAATCTTGCATCTAGATGTTCATCTACTAGAGCAGTCACTTGTGTTTTAAGAGGATCGTCCTTTCTGAGTTCAGATACATCTTTCTCTAAAGCTGAGACTCGGTTGTTGAATTGGAAGACGAATGCGAAATCAGGAAGTGCAGATTGAGGATTTGTAGCTTCAGTCGTTGGTGGTGGAGTTGGTGTTGATTGTGGTGGTGGAGGAGTGAAGGATGGTATTGATTGTGGGATGACGGTGGGGTATACTAGTGAAGAACCGGTGATAACTGAGACAAGTACTGTAAGGAGTGTGGGTGTTTGTTGGATTGGTACTTCATGATGGACGTGAACATCCATTGGAGAAACAATTTCTGCATCAGTATGGGGAATATCTAAAAAATTCAAGAATTTAGATGCCAAGTTGGATGAGTGAGAAAAGCTAGTAACTGGGACTTCAGTCTTCTATGGAACAGTAGAAAGTGTCACATGAGCATCTTTTATGACTTAAGAGATCTCTAGATTTTCATTCCCTTGTTGAATGTTAGTCAATTCAGCATCGGTACCCTCCTCTTGAATAAACCCTTTATCAGTATCAACTGGTTAATTCAGCCTTATATCCATATCATCATATAGCTGACTGGTATTATAATCTATCTCTTCATCTTCATCACCTTCAGCGTTATCAGTAATCTTTATTTCATCTTCATCATCAGAATCATTGGACGGGGTTTTAACAAACTCGTTCTTTACTTCTTCTTCATCATCTCCTATATCTTCTTCATTTTCTTCTTGACCAGACTCTGAACCCTATTCATTCTCATCAGTTTCATGCTCGGAATCTGATTCATTTTCATCGTCTAATTGGGTTTTGTCATCATGATTGTCATTCTCTTGATCACTTTCTTCACCACTTGAGTCTTGTTCATTTTTGCTATCATCTTCATCATATCCCCAAGATTCAACTTCACTTTCAGATGATTCTTCTTCAGTCATATTGGGAACCCCTGGTTTAAGAAGGTTTGATTTTTGTAGCACTTGGAGCAGTTTTGATAATATTACCAGAACCACTTGGATGAGTCTTGTGAAAGTCCCTCAAGCACTTCTTTCTAGCTTCTTTATACTGAGCTTCTTCAGTTAATTCCACTTCAGAGAGCAGATTAATTCCTTTGCGCTTCTCAACTGTCATCTTTTCCTTTTTCTTAGACAATGGCATCTCAGGAGTTTCTCTAATAACAACACCTCTTGCTGGAGCCTTAGTAGACTTCTTTGCGGGTCTCTTTACTCTCTTTGACTTCACCATAGGTTCTTCAAGTAAAACTAGACAGTAGTGAGTTGAGGAGAAGCTGGCTTCTTGAACTTTCGTGCCTTCTTAGGAGGTGTAGCTCCAGTAGCATAGCCAATATAAGTCTTGTAAGCTTTGGTTTCCTTCATCTCAGGACTGGTCAATGATTCAGGAAGTATATCACCATAGATTTGAGTTGTTTCTTTTGCAGAGATAAATCTTAAAGTGTTTATCAGATAGTCATCCCTGGAGGTGTGCATCCCGATTTTGTTTCTCCAGGAGACTGCCTTGTCTTGAGTAAGGAAGTAGTGAATGATAACTTTGGTGAATCGAGGGTACTACATCTTCTCTTTCTTTTTATAGGCTCTGTTGTCTATCTGGTAAATGAAATCTTCCCAAAGTAGTTCAACATAATCTACATTCTTCTGATGGTACATACCCTAAAGGATTTATGCTCTGGAGAGACGAAGCTTGTCAAGACCAGTTGTCTTTCCAGATAAACTTCTGTTAATGCGAGCAGCAAAAGTTCTCCAAGGTTGATGAATCTTATAAACAACAACATCATTAAGTGAATTGATTTCCCCAGTGTGACCAAGTTCTCTTAAGAAAGACATATTTTCTTCATCAGTAGGAAGTGCATCAAAGTCTTGACCCTATACTCTAGGGCAGATCTTAAAGATATCTCTGAAGATTTCCAAAGTAAGTTTGAATCTCTTCCTTTTGTCCATTTTGAATTTGTAGAAAGTGTCATGCTTGTACATAGAATCCCAGAATTGATGCATGTAAACTTTTGGAACATCTGCAGTGATGAGAAATGCAGAGTATCATGGAGTGAGAGCAAGAGCATCTAGAACAACTTGAAATGTGGGTTCTCTTTGTATCTTTCCAAGGTTGAGTCTTCTGTTGCATTTCCTAATCTCTAGTCTTTACTCCTTTGGAACAAGTTCAAGATCAAGTTTGGCTTGTTGAGCAGTAATGGAAGACATGGTTCTGCTAAGATTTGTCACATACAGTTCATATACAAACAAATATATATATCACTGAAAGACAATCTAGATCATGACGAATGATTATAGATGCAAGACTGGTTTACACTAGGAATTATGCACATATTTACAAGGCAAAATATTGACACACATAAGATAAGAAGAAACACATAATCATACAACACACTAACTATAGGCAATCTATAGAAACCAAGGCAATCACTAAAGATTTCTAAGGAAAAACTAGACCTAAATTAATCACTAAGTGATAAGTTAAGGTTTAATTATACTTAGATTAGGTTACGAGATTTGATTACCAAGATTACGAGATTAGTTCTTCTAGAAAAAATCATGTATAGTTCGCCTTAAGTATATGTATAATTCGCCTATGTTAGACACATGCGTATAGTTCGCCTATACAACTAGTGTATAGTTCACTTGTGTAAACATTTATAGTTCGCCTGTGTAACAACTAGTGTATAGTTTGCATGTGTAAAGGCGTATAGTTCGCCTATATAACACTTACACCAACATTTTACACTTTTTCAAGCATCACTATCCATCTTAACTTGATCACATAGCATCTAGAAAACATTTTAACACATTTAAATCATGAATGAACCACACAAATCATGCCTTTTGACTTATTCGACTCACATAAACACGAAAACCAAAGTTCTTCAAAATTTTAACATATTAGCATGTTTAAGAACACTCAAATACACACAAACAATCATTATAGCAATTCTAAACCCAAACCCATGAACTTTTAAAAAATCTTGACCATTTTTCATTAGTTCGACATCAAGAATCAACCAAAACATATGAATACGTTATCCCCATTAAAAATTGTTATAGGTACATCATATAGACCCCTATAGGACTAAAACCCCTCAATTAATTTAACAATACATCCACTTTTGAGGGTGACAAAAAGTTAGGTTGAATTTTAGGGTTTTTCGAGCTTAATTCCAAGATTAGGTCTGATAAATGAAAGTTTTAACATTAAAACAAGTGTACCTTTTGATTATAACAAAGATAGAATGAGTTCTTGAAGGTCTTAAAGATTCAACAATGGAGGTTTAAGGGTGAGTGTGTTCGTGTGTGAATAGGAAACCGGGGAAGGCGGTGTTTTTGTTTTAAAACTTTTAGGTTTTGGCAAAAATACCCCCTAAGGTTTACTAGAGCTTTCACTTTCCTAATAAACTTTACCTAAGGCATAAAATAGTTTCTCAAATAGCAAAACTAATCCCTAAGGTTTATTTTATGAAGAATGAGTCTCACGTATTGCAATAATACCCTTAAAGAATTAAACACATAACAAATAAAGCCTGATTGAGTTAAAATTAATTAACTCCCCTTTAAATATTTATCCGATATGTTTAAAATCTTTTCCGATTATCACATGATTAATTATAAAGAAGATATTTGACAATTTCTCCACTCTCCGCTTCTCCTCACTCCCCCTCAAAACAATGACCCTATTTCTATTTAAAGAGCTGTTAGTCGTATTTTGAAGTGGTCAACATGACATTGAAAAGATTTTTTCTGATTAATTTCTAAAGATATTATATTATTTTTATAAAATCAAACACCCCAGAATAAGCTTTCTCTTATATAAGACCATAATCGCACAGACACGTACACTTATGGAATATAGGAAGCACGGGTTGTGATGCAAAGTAATCACAAGCCTTTGCATGGTCATAAAGTAGACCATGCCCGAGAATAAATTCCCGTTAAGAGGTCAAGTTTTCTTTTTGAAATACTTACCTTTAAGATGATGACCTGGTTGCTATCCGAAATAATAGCAAGCCATATTTGGCATGTTTTGAAATCTTTTGAACTTCTGCTTGAACTTCATTTACAGCCTCGTATCATTATTGAATGACATTTCTAAGGCCGTAAATGTTATTGATTTTTAGAAGACATGTCAGAGATAAATATTTTTTATATTTTTCTGATTTTTTAATTTTGTTTTTGAAAAATTTATATTAAAAGAAAAATATTTTTGTGTTTTTATGTTTTCTTATGTACATATGATACAGGATATACCGCGAGTAACCACCTTTACTCGTCCTCTTCTTCTATCAGACGTTTTAGTGTTTCCGGAGACATGCTTCTCATTCCTAGCTTCTTGATCAAGAAATTGAATCTTTCCCATGGCAAGGGTTTGGTAAAGATGTCAGCCATTTGATATTCCGTCCGAACAAAGTAGAGTTCCACTATTCCATTCTCTACCCGCTCCTTTATAAAATGGTATCGTACATCGATGTGCTTGGCTCTTGAATGTTGAACGTTGTTGCAGCATAGAGCTATCGCACTTTTGTTGTCACAGTAAAGAGGAATCTTATTAAATTGAAAACCATAATCTGTTAGTTGT
Source organism: Tanacetum coccineum (assembly GCA_026074375.1). Lineage (NCBI taxonomy): Eukaryota > Viridiplantae > Streptophyta > Magnoliopsida > Asterales > Asteraceae > Tanacetum > Tanacetum coccineum. The sequence goes on along the minus strand of BQNB010011332.1, from coordinate 38,891 downwards.
GAACGCATCCATAGGATTTGAGCACAACACCCAAATAAAGCAATATAATTCGCCTCTGTACTCGATATTTCAGTGCTCTTTTGCTTCTTTGAAGACCAGCTAACAAGTTTATCACCTAAGAATTGAGCACTTCTTGATGTACTGCATCTAGTGTCCTGACACCCCGCGTGATCTGCATCTGCATATGCTGTGAGAGACATACCGGTATCCTTCGAGTACCAGAGACCCATGTTAATGGTTCCCTTTAGGTATCAAAAGATCCGTTTAACCGCATTTAAGTGCTTTTTGGTAGGCTTTGCCTGATACCGGGCACATAAGCAGACTACATAAATAAGGCCAGGTCTACTGGATGTAAGATACATAAGGGATCCAATCATGCCACAGTAAAGTGTGGCATCAACTAGTTTCCCTTTAGATCTTCATCCAGTTTACTCTTTTCTACCATAGGTGTGTCTACAGAATCACTAGATAGCATACCATATTTTTTAATAATTTCAGAAGCATATTTAGATTGGTTTATAAAGATGCCTCTAGGACTTTGAGAAATTTGTAATCCTAAAAAGAATGACATATGCCCCATCATTGACATCTTGAACTTAGTGGTCATCTGATTAGAAAACTCATTACACATGGCAGTATTAGTGGATGCAAATATTATATCGTCAACATAAATTTGTACCAGTAATAAGTCGTTCCCAGCTTGCTGTGTGAAGAGTGTTGGATCAACTACAACTTTTGAGAAATGTTGTGAGATTAGGAAGCTTGACAACATGTCGTACCATGCACGTGGTGCTTATTTGAGACCGTAGAGGGCCTTTTTCAGCTTGTACACATGCGATGGGTTGTCCTGATAAACAAATTCTTCTGGTTGAGAAACGTAGACCTCTTCTTTGAGCTCGCTATTTAAGAAATACGTTTTGACGTCCATTTGGTAGATCGTCATATTCTTATAAGCGGTATTTGCTACGAAGATACGGATGGCCTCTATTCTAGCAACCGGTGCAAATGATTCCTCAAAACCGATTCCCTATTCTTGCCTGAATCCTTGAGCAACTAGTCTAGCCTTATTCGTTAGTACTGATATATGAGAAAGCACATATCCTTATTATACCAAAAATGGCCCTAAAATGAACAAATTGTGCAAATTATGCTTGTATATTGCTTGTTTTGTCATTTGTGATGTGTAGGTACGGATATTGCAAAAATCACAAGAAAATGGTCAAAACCGGATAAACACGGACACGTGAACGGATAGAGTGCACAAGAGCCGGGAGTTTCTAGCAAAGGTCAACAAAGTCAACCTTGGTCAACCCTTGGTCAACCCACAAAAATACAAAACCTTCAAAATACCTAAAATGTCCTTAATGTTTAACCACAATTTCACCAAAAGATCCCATAAACCCTAACACCGTTTTCCATAACTAACGGTTGATTACAATGTGTTTTTATTAAAGACCTTTTACCCAAGCCCAACTATTCTAACCAAGCCAAAACCCTCAAGAACACAACATCCATGTCAATATCTTAGATAAATTTAGTCAAAACCAAACGAATAAGAAAAGGGAACGGGTAAAACAGTTTAACTGTTTACCCCCTCTTCCCCTATTTCACCCAGCTCAAAATTAACCTCAATTAAATGAGAATTAATTCAATCCAACGAGGCTAAGATATTCTTAGTACCAAGCAATGAGTCAGGAATAATTACATCATCAAAGAGCTATGATTGGCCAAGACCCTCACATGGAAGACACTTTGGCTTCGAATTATCCACCTCCTTGATGAAATTTTATACACTAAAGAATGCGAAAAAGCACCCAACCCAAAGATGTGGGATTGCCCATCTATTGGCAATCTGTTGCAGCAATCGCAACCCAACGATTCAAAGAAAAAGCATCTATTACTAGAGAAAATGAAGGGGCCAAAGATCAAAGTTATCAGATGACGGTAAAGACCTAGAAGCATCCTATCTCCTCTTATAATACAGCCTTGCTCACTCACATAGGAATATATAGATAGTCGAAGTTTTTTAGTACTTTTTATGTAGCTTTAAAAATCATCCAGCTTATGTAAATTTTCATTTTAATGTAATTATCAATTCTGTTTTTAGACTATGTCACTTCAATATCAAGTAATGTACTCAGGCTTTTTAATCAACTGAAATCTTAGTTATATTTTGCAAATTCTGTTTTTCAAACAATTCGTGCTCTTTTATTTCAAAAGCTCTTATAAACTGTTTCATAAGCTCATACTACTCTTAAGCTACCAAAAGCTCATCAAATACTTGAATTCTAAATGGAATTGGATGGCTGCTTATAGAATTCAAGTAGGTATTAGTGCTTGAGGGTCAAGTTTTAGGATTAGACTAGGCATTGGAATTAAGCTTAAGCTATAAGACTGTTTGTATAAGCTCTATTAAGAGTACGCACCTCTGTTTAGCTGAGGTAATAAGGTACGATCTTCTTTTTCCTTTGTTATTCTTATCTTTCATTCATAATCATAGTTATAAACTGCATACATAGCTTAATCTGTTTGGAGAAGCTATTTTTTGTTAATTCTAGGCTTATTCTCTGCTTATTTTAGATTGTTATATGTTAGTTTATATCATTTTGTTTAACTTATTTTCAATGTTTGCTTATAATCTATCTTAAAACTGTTTTGAAAAAAACCAAAAATATTAGCTTAATGTAATGAACTTAATTATTTCGGCTTATTTGGCTAATTGTTAAATGTTCATTTAAGTTTTGTTTTTTTTAGCTTAAAATTAACTGGTAAAAAGAGTTTGAGCTTAAAACACTTTATCTATTAGCTAAATCTGAGTCAAGGTAGCTTAAAGGGGTGTTTGGGTCAAGCAGTACTAACTTAAGTTAGTATTGCTAGACTCCATTTAGTTCTTTAAATTGTCTTTTAATTTCATAGTGATATGTGTGAAAACACATATCCGTTTTATATCAAAATTAACCCATAAAAGACAAAATTATGCTTAAAATGCTTGTATATTGTTTGTTTTGTCTTTGTGATTATGTAGGTACGGATATAGCAAAAATCGCAAGAAAACGGTCAAAGCCGGACAAACACGGACACAGGAACGGATCAAGAGCACAGGAGGCAGGAGTTTTCTATCAAAAGGTCGTCAAGTCAACAAAAGTCAACTCTTGGTCAAAGCTATGGTCAACACAAAAGGACAAAACCTTCAAAATCCCACAAAAGCCCTTATTGTTAAAACATATTATCACAAAAATCACTAAAACCCCAAATAGTGAAATCCCTAAATTACCCTTACCTAAAACTTCATTTGCAAAATCAGTCCAAGAGTTAACGGATGTTACTTTCTAGTTAATTAGTGTTAACTATTTTTACCTAAACATTTAACAAACCAAAACAAACACTAGCCCAATCTACATATATAACCATGACCCGACCAGCCCAATAACCAAACCCGGGGTCAAACCATAATTAAAACCAATCAACATACTCTTTTATACACAACTACCTCCCAACTAACCCAAACTACTTTTCCCGCCCAAATTTCCTATTCATAATTCGTCCCCAATTTGAACCCGCGCCCAAATTAACCAACCCCAAGCAATTAACCATGATCAAAAGACTTAACTCAGTCTGTTACAACAAAACCCACATCAAAACGCTCCTCCACATGGCCACGTGGCATCACAAGAGTGGTTAATACCCGATCCGTGTGAAGAATGATTGATCCAAGGGTTGAAATCATTGTTTGGAGATCAAGCAACAATCCAAGGGTTCACAAGAGACTTAGTGACTCACTCCTCATCCAAGACCTCCTCCTCATCTCCTATAAATAGTCCCTCATTTCTTTAGTTTGGTGTGTAGATTTTTAGTATCGAATTTATGTCAAATTTCTTTCTCAATTGTAATTTTCCATTTCCATTTCCAGTTTTTACTTAATTAAGCACTTGTACTCTTTCAATTTCATAAATAAATAAAAATCCAAAAATATTGTGTTCATTTCCTTTTTTTAGTTCACTCAATCATGTTCTCTTATGTTACATAAGCTTCTAATAAGCTCATCTCAAGCTCATCTAAGTCTCTAAGCTTAGATTGAGCTCAAATTCAAACATTAATCTACTTATATACTTAAAATCAGTTAATACCTATGCTATGGATGGATTTTGCTTTTTGGATGATGAACTAGCAATGGAAGAGTTCATAGGACTTTACTAGCTTATCATTTTGATAAGCTAAGAGCTTTTGAGTAGCTCCTCGAGCATTATTAGCCTTGTTTGTGCAAAGGCTCATTGTAAGTTCAATTTTCCTTCAAGTTTTAGCTTAATATTGAATCTGCTTATTTGTAGCTTATTATTAGCTTATTTGGTGCTAATTTAGTCTATTATAGTTTATTAGTTTAATTTGATCATCTGTTTTCATAACTTGTAGTTTAGATCATAGATTTCTATATTTTGTCTAAAAAACTCTCAAAATCCAAAAATATCTAGCATAGTAATTCCTAATTGTTAATTGTAGATTTGAGTGTTTAGATTTATCAAATTGTTGATATAATTGATATTTAAGGTCTGGTCATTCAAGTTTATGATCTGTTTTGCTAGTTTGATGTTTAAAATTATGGTGTAAGCTCTATAAGGAGTGTTTGGGTTAAGTTTTGTTTTGGGGATTATAAGCTGTCAAGTGTGTTTAAGGTCCTGATCTGGATTTCAAATCATCATAGTTCATTGTTAGTACAAGTTTTAATCAAGTTAAAGCAAGTTTGAAGAAGTTTGGATGAATCCTAGAGTGTTTTGTGTAGTCTGTGTTTATATAAGCTGTCAAGCAGCTTAGTCTTAGCTTATTTAATAATAGGATGAATGAGTGCTACTTGGAGTTCATTTTAAGTCATATAATGAATTTTAAGTCTGTTCAAAGTTTTGTCTAGTCGAGTGTGCAAAGTTTGGTCAAAATCACTTAGTACTTGTAGTGCTAATTAGGTTCTGCTAAGTATAAAAGTTGTTCTTAAAAATGGTCAAAGTTCATAAGCAAATTTAGAAGTCTTAGTTATTAAATCAGTATTTGAGGTTAATGAATCTAGTTAATACACATCTTAAGGTTTCATAATCAGCTCTTGGTTTCTAATTTGGTCTTAATTTGAGCTTTTTGTACCTGTTTAAGTGGAAATAAGATTTTGAGTCAAATAAGCATACCTTCTGATGTACCATTCTGTTTAAGCTTTTATAAAGCTTATTATTGAGTTTCAGCTATAGTGTGTTTTGTTAAAGTTGTTCAAAAAAGTGTGTTTTACAACTTTCTAGTTTTGAGTTTTCAAAAATAAAAAAAAATGTTGAGGCCAGGGCTCGAACCCCTGACCTCTTGGAAGTGAACGACACAACACACACACTCGTTACCAACTGTGCTACAATAGCTCATCCAACATTACTTTCAACCAAATTCCTTTTAACCTTTCTTTTAGTTCTTATTTCTTAAATAAGCTGTAGCTAGTTTCTGGCTTTTCAGGGCTTATTCTTTAAGCTAATTTTCAGCTTGCATTTTTATTAAATCCAGCATTTAATTTTACACTTTTAGTAATTTTCTAGGAATTTTTAGGATTAATCTAGTATTTTTAATCATTTATTTTCTTTAAAATCTTTAAAAAATCATAAAAAATAGAAAAATAATCAAAAAAATAATTTTCTTTTTTCTAAAATTTTCTTTATTCATATAGTTCCTAGGAAAAATAGTTTTGTTTCTGTAGGGTTAAAATTGCAAAATTTCAAAATTTAAAGAACGGGATTCGTTTTCGTTTACGTTTTTCTTGTTTTTAAGCTCATTTCAACTCCGTTTTTGTTTTAGTTTTTTTAAACTTACTTTTTAGTCATTTAGAGTCTATTAAAAGTGAAAAATTCATTTTAGGTTTAATTTTGGAAATTCAGGGTTTTTAATCACCGTTTAGGGTTCCCGTTTTGAGTTTTTAGTTAAAGTTTAATTTCTCGTTATTAAAGTTAGGTTTAATTGTCCTTTAATTTGCTCTATTTTAGGATTTTAGAAAACAAATCATCTCTGAACCAATTCAAATCATTGTCCAAATAACAAACGTGGTCTCAATTTCATAAATCTTCGAGGAATACGACCCGGTAATCACTTACTGGTAAATATACGTATTATTATATATAATTGTGAGAATTTTCCTTTCTTCCTTTGTCCTCAAGGGTAGTTTGGTAATTTTCTATACTTATTATATCATTATACGTGTATAGATTAACTACGAATCACTCATTAAGATAGAATTTAAGGTAATTTGTAGGTTTGAATTAGCTTTCATTCCTGTGAATGAGCTATAGTCAAGTTCTGTTAGAATAATTTCAGTTAGTTTAGCAAATTAAGCTCAAAGTAATTTTAGCTGTAGGTTTTGATCTCTTTGTTCTTAGTTTGTAGATTTATAAGTGAAGTAATCTAGTTTGTAGGACTGCATTAGTTAAATTTGAGAGCTGGTCAGTTTTAGTGCAAACTACATCAGTAGTCATATATAACATATAAGCCATTTTCAAGTTTAAAAATCAGAAGGTAAAAATAGTTTTTAGGTTTTGACCTTAAGAGTATAAGTAAATTGGAGGTCAATTTTCATCTGTATGAGCATAGCTTAGAATAAATTGCTTATTTGTCCATCTGTTTTTAGCTTTGTATTTGCACATTTTGTCTTTTGAAAAATAAAAATTTCACTCAGCATGTCCTGAGTCTCATACGCCTTTTTCACTAGCTTTTTCTCTAATCTTCTGATTTTCAAAATAGGTTTTAAAGCCTGTTTCTTGTAGCTTTTTAGGCCAAAGGATTTAAGATGATATAAGCTATAAAGTATAAGGATTGATTGTGTGATTATCAATTAGCTCAATAAGTTGCATTTAGTGGTTTGGTAACAATTTTGGTTCATAAGAGCTTATTGGGAATTCTTCTCTAGCTTATGGCTTTTAGTCTTTGCTTAATTTCTAGTTCAATCTAGCGTAATTTGGGTAGTTGTAGGATGCTTATTCGCTTTTCAAGTCCTAGAGTTAGCTTATTTCAAGTTTTAGCTTATCAAGTTTTGATATAAAAAAGCCAAAAAGAAGTTAAGTGTAATCTGTTAGTTTTTAAGCCAATTTCCAGCTTATTTAGTGATTTTTAAAAATAGTTTCTTTTACAAAAGTTGTTAGTTTTTAGGTTTTCTATAACTTTGTTTTTATAAGTTTTCAAAATGAAAAAAAAATAAAAACAAAAGACCACAGGTTCGAACCTGTGGACCTTCTTGCCTCACACACTCACGTCTCATATGCACACAAACTAACCAAGCGCCCTTGGTCTTTTTCAAACACATCTTTGCACATTTAATTTTTTATATCACCAATTTAAATTCTCCCTTTACTTAAATAAGCCGTGCTTAATACTAAGCTTTTGCTTTTTAGGCTTAATTTTTCAGCGTATTTTTATAAAACATCTCAGCACATACTTTCTTTCACTTTTAGTAATTTTTCCAAAGTTTTAGAAATAGATTTAGTATTTTTAATCATTCTTCTTAATTAAAAACTTTAAAAAGTCATAAAAAATAATCAAAAAAATAATTTTCTTTTTTATAAAATTTTCTTTTATCATAATCTAGGCTTAGGTTTGAAATTTACTTTCGTAGGGTTAATATTTTGAAGTTCATTTTTTAAAGAACGGGATTTCGTTCTAGTTCTCGTTTTCTTCATTTTTAAGCTTTAAACACCCTCGTTTTAGAATTTCCTTATCCTTTTCTTTTTAAATAGTCAAATAGAAATAGAAATAGTTTAGAAAATCATTTAGAGTTTAATTATAGTGTACTTGCTTATTTGTCACGTTTTATTAAATTCCCGTTAACGTTTTTTCGTAGGTAGTTTTAATTGTGCATTTATTTGCTCACTATTAGGATTTTAGAAAACAATCATCTTCGAACCAATTCAAGTCATTGTCCAAATAACAGCAACTGACTGGAGGTCTCAATTGCTGTTGGAATGGGGTATAACGACTATATCAACCAGTGCCATTGTTTGTATAGGTCCGGACTAGAGGACGCGTGGTTATCACTGGGGAGGGTGGGGAGGGCAGTGTGGATGGGTAGGAGTCACTGAGGGGGCAAGATTCGGTCCGGGGGGTGGTTTGTGACGGAGCTGTAGGGGTACGTAGGTGGAACGGTAGATTTAATTGTGTGACATTGCGGTCTTGGTCCGCCGTGCGTATACCGCAAGGGGAATTGTGATCTTAAGATTCCTCCTTCGGGGGTATGGGGATTTTAGTACACAGATTCGTAGATTGGCCCGAGTTAAGTATACTATACTCCTTTCGTCTTGGCCGTCGTTTGAGGTAGGAAGGAAGGGTGACCATCGCACTAACGCAGCGGTAGTTTTCGTTTTCGGTATTTTGTCATATTTTTATTTAATTTCTACTGGTTTTTAACCGTGTCTTTTCGGTTTTGGGGCGTGGGGGGTGGGGGCTGGTGTGGGGTGTTGGCCAGAATTTTGTTTGTAATTTTCTTATTGTTACAAAAATGTAGAGCGGGTGAGAGAACGGAAGTCTGGGGTGGGAGGTGGGTGAGGGGGACAGGTTCGGTAGTGAGTTGTATCATTGATAAGCTGTATTGCGCGGTAGTGTGGTGGGGTGGATGTTCAAGATTTTCTGGGTAAAGCTTCTCGTTTGTGGATTTTGGGGTGAAGTCTTGGCGTTACGTCACTTACGAAAATAGGCGCACCTCTTTTGTTGTATTATGCTTATAGGACCGGGTCCTGTTCAAGGGAATATAGCAACGTTACCACAAGCTTGGGACTTAAGGTGGGTTGGCAGTGGTACGAGAAAATAGTATGGAACAATAGGGGGATTTTGGGGTCGGTAAGGTGTGGCCTATGGGTAAGGTTGGGGGCGGGTCGGCTGTGACCGGGGACGGGCTGGATGCGCGGTGAGGGCGGGGAACAGCAGCGCTGTAGGCGCTTGGTGGAAAGTGAGCTGGTTTTAATCTCTTTTGTCGGGGAGGGTGTGTGTGGGGGGAAAAAGCGAAGGTTGGGGGGGGGGGGCTGGGACCCAACACAAACCTTGGATTACTGGTTCTCGGTTGTGAACATGGGGCAAATCTTTGTAGGAGATTCGAGTTACTTGGCCCCGAAGAGTCTACGTCTAATAATCCTCAAGAGGCTCTACCTCTCCCCAGTGCTCCCAAACGTCAACTAGTCGAAACCCGAGCTTCATCACATCGTTGAAGTTACACCAATGGCGGAAACCGTACAATGGAAGAGCTACTTCCGAGCACCTACTGAAGGGTATGGAGAAGCTATAGTTTTACCGAAAATTAATGCAGATCACTTTGAAATCAAGACGAATTTGTTACAACTAGTTCAAGCTAGCCCATTTCACGGTTATGAGAGGGAAAATCCTCACGCTCATTTTAATAGTTTCAAAAGGATTACCTCGACTTTCGGGATTTAGAAGTACCGGAATGATGTTATTAAGCTTATGATGTTTCCATATTTCACTCGAGGGGGCCGCTAAAGTTTGGTACGAGAAAGAACCACCTAATAATATCTTGACTTGGGAGGATCTCTTAACCAAATTTGTGAATCAATTTTTCCCTCCTTAAAAGACCAGTCACTTAAAGAATGAAATTTCTCGTTTTACACAAAAATTCGAGGAGACTTTTAGTGAAGCATGGGAATGATTTAAGGAAATGCTTAGAGCTTGTCCCCACCACGGATTTACGGAGTTAACTCAAGTTGATACCTTCTATAACTGTTTAAACGAGAATGATCTAGACTCCTTAAATGCCGCGACGGGTGGAAATCTTTTAAGTAAGACGACTAGAGAAGCTTTGAATATAATTGAAAATAAATCAAAAGTTCGTTATTCACGTAATAAATCGAATGTTTCTAGGATGAATACGACTTCTAGGAAAAGTGTTAGTAAAACGGATGAGAGAATTGATAAGCTTGCGGATCAAATTTCGACTTTAGTTGAGATAGTTTTTAAAAAAGTTGTCACTCCCGCTCCGGTTAAAGCGGTTGAGGAAATTTGTGTTACTTGTAGTGGGCCTCATGCTTGGTACAATTGTCCTAATACCGATAACAATCAATCCAGTATTTGTGCGGCAACGGGTACTTACAATCAAGTTAATCCTCAAAACCGTGTTAGTAACCAAATGGCACCACCTGGTTTTGCTTCGGTGGAAAACAATGGTCAAAATATGTATAATAATCAAGGTCAAGGGAATAATTTTAATCAAGGAAGTAATTTTCATGGTAATCAAGGTTTTCAAGCTCAAATCAATCATGCTCCAAATTTTCAAAATCAAGGATTTCAAAATCAACCTTTTCAAGTGCCTAATAATCAACAAGAGACTTCAAATGAGTTTTCGAATTACAAGAGATCTAATGACCAAATGATGAGAAACATGCAAAATCAAATCAACTCGTTGAAAGGAGACTTGAAGAATGAAATTCAAAACACGATGAAGACTCAACATGCCGTCTTGATGAATCAACAAAATGTTTTTCAAACTAACTTGCAAAATATGTTAAGTGGATTTTTTCAAAACTAAACCTCAACTTCGGGTACTCTTCCGAGTAATACCATTCCAAACCCGAAGGGTGAGATGAAAGCAATCACTACTTGAAGTGGTTTACATCTTTATGAGACTTCCCCTTTGTCTTTTAAGTCCTTCTTGTTTTATTCTTGTTTTGTCTTATCAACTCAAATATAATTCCCATTCCCCTAGTTGATAATGACAAAACTAAATAAGCACGAACTTCCCCTGAAGTTAATATACAAATGAAAGAATAGAACTTCCCCTTATTTCATGTTATACCACCAAGGCTCTATAAGTTGCAAATCATCAAATCCTCTTCCCTTTTTTGTCATAATCAAATAGGAGACTAAAGTATGCAACTTTGATCTTCACCTCGATGTAGCATATAAATGGTTAAACATTTTAACATTAAGCTTCCCCTAAAACCCATATGTTAACCATTTCTTGAATCTTCAATTCTGTAGGCTCTTTGTAATGATCACTGATGAAGTACACTTAATATACCGAACTTGATACTGAAGTAAAATCTCCTAAATTTGTTACTTAAGCTTGCACTATTGTAGATTGAAGAACGGTGTAGAGAATTTGTGCTGATCAAATCTCTAAAAACACATCACCTCTTGAATTTATCCACATCGACATCTTTGTGTGACACTGAGCACTACAACGTAACTCCTTTAAGTGATAGTTAACCAGGTCCTCAACCAACCACCCCTTGACCGCTGGAAACTAGATAAACCAAGTCCTAGATACATAAACCTAAATGTTTCAAAGCAAGTTATCATTGAAATCATACAACCACCCAACCCCGATTTCAAGATAAAATAAGTAAACTCCTTCGTAAAACTTACTTTAATCTTCAAATAAGAGATACCAAATAAACTCCGTAACCAATTTTTGCAATAATTCCAAAAATATTAGCCTTTAAACATTTAAACCAAAATCAAAACACTCTTGAACCTGTGTATGTAACAAATCAAAACACCAAACTCTTCTGTGTGTGTCACCCATCTGTTCGAGATCACCTTTTCTCGAATAATTGTAACCTTCCTTGTGCGAACAGTACAAATATCATATATGAAGGCAACATTAATATGATTTGGAATCACAACATGCACCAACAGTTGTATACTGTATAACATAGCATGCATGATTTCTTAAGCTCAATATAACACGCAACCTTGTGCCAATAACGTGTGTAGGATTTCAACTTCTATCTCTTCACAGCTTTAATGCACAATATACAAACAATACCTTCTTTGCTTTCCATGTGCGAACATATATTCCAAAAGCCTTTAATAGTATCAATGTTCCACGTGAAGGCAGTATTAACAATATTTAACATCACAGGCCCATACCTGATCAAGATATGACACGTAATGGTTCACCTCACAAACACTATATACAATAACCATATCACCATGCCAGCCATATCACCATGCCACGTAATGGTTCACCTCACAGCAACATCCTTTGCTGCTGCTATTGTCAGACCCATGTCGAATCACTACAAACACCACGTGACCTGCATATATAATAACCATGTCCATCACCATTCTGACTTCATCTATTAACATGACCATCTCTCCTTAAAAACCCCAAAAACATCAACTAGCGATACCACATCAACCGAGACTGTACGCACGTCTAGAGATGGATTTATGTGATAGATAGGTGAAACAAATCACATGATTAGTGGGTTCACGTTATGCTTCCCCTTAAGACGAACAAATATCCTGTTTTCTTTCTTCATGATAGGGTTTGCATGAAACCCTAAAAATGTCACCGGAAACATAAATGATCTAGAAAAAGAAAACTTCTACCAGAAATCTTATTAATTCGCTATAACAACACTAAGTGGATCACTTTTACATACCTATGATCACCGAGCAGCTTCATTCATTTGCACCGAATTAGCTATATCGAATTAGGGTTTTTATGAAACCCCTTGTTTCACCGAATTTGACAAATTATTAAAAAAGAAAAACGAATTTGATGTGAAGAAAACCCTTAATAGTAACAATGATTTATAAATCGTATTGCATACCAATTAAGGTAGAGAGGAAAATTATAAACCTTGTTATACCAATTAAACTTCAAAACCCTAGAAAACTTTTTAACCACAAAACGAATTCTTAAAAAATTAGGGTTTTAGGGTTTCTTCAAAACTTGAAGATCCCAGATCGAGAGCCCGAGGCTCTGATACCAAATTGGGGAAACCATAAAGATCGTTGATTGTTTAAGCTCAGGTTGTATAAGACCTTTATCCTAGGATAAATAACTATATTCATAATATAAAAACAAAGCGGACTAAGAACAAAGATATTCAACAAGGTTTTATTACCATACGTTTCCATCAAGCCCCAATTCTAGATGATCAACTCTAGAACGGTTATAATCTAACAGGGATTAAAGATCCTTAGGGCTACACCAACACTCTAGACGTCTACATCTTCTACATTTTGTGTACACACACTTTTCTAGATACTAAAACTCAATAACCTGTATCTCTTTATATACTAGAGATATTAGGTCTTACAAAGGAAACATAATACAATTAGGAAACTATTAAATAGTATTAATCAACATTAATTCTTTCCTATCAACAATTAATAGCATTAATAACTTGTCTTTATCCTTTTAAGCAAGTCATCAATGTTGTTCTTGTTTCCTTCTTTAAGGAGATCTTCTGAAATCTTACATCTTTTGAAGAATTCCTCCTTTGTCTTTTAAGTCCTTCTTGTTTTATTCTTGTTTTGTCTTATCAACTCAAATATAATTTCCAACAGTGTTAGTAACCAAATGGCACCACCTGGTTTTGCTCCGGTGCAAAACAATGGTAAAAATAGGTATAATCAAAATCAAGGTCAAGGGAATAATTTTAATCAGGGAAACAATTTTTCAATGAAATCAAGGTTTTCAAGTTCAAAACAATCATGCTCCAAATGTTCAAAATCAAGGATTTCAAAACCAACCTTTTCAAGTTCCTAATAATCAAGTTCAACAAGAGTTTTCAAATAAGTTTTCAAGTTACAAGAGAACTAATGATCAAATGATGAGAAACATGCAAAATCAAATCAATTCGTTGAAAGGAGAATTTAAGAATGAAATTCAAAACACGATGAAGACTCAACAAGCCGTCTTGATGAATCAACAAAATGTTTTTCAAACTAACTTGCAAAATATGTTAAGTGGATCCTTTCAAAACCAAGCCTCAACTTCGGGTACTCTTCCGAGTAATACCATTCCAAACCCGAAGGGTGAGATGAAAGTGATCACTACTCATAGTGGTGTTGCTTACGAGGGACCTTCGATTCCTACTAATCCTTCTCCTAAAAAGGTAGTGGAACGAGAAACTGAGGAGACAACGGATAAGGAGCAAACTAATTTCCAAGGAAGTACCGCTCACATCCCACCTCTGGTTAGCCCCATTCTGATTCCGGAACGCGATGTTCCAAAGACTTTACCTAAGCCGAATATTCTATATCCTTCACGACGTAATGATCAAAAATCCCGTGAAAAAGCTTCGAATCTAATGGAGAAGATTTTTTAAATCTTTCAAGATTTGCGCTTCGACATTAGCTTCGCAGATGCTTTACTTTTAATGCTAAGATTTGCTCCTACGATTAGGAATTTGCTTATGAATAAGGAAAAGTTGCTTGAATTAGCTAAAATACCGTTGAACGAGAATTGCTCGGCGATGCTCCTCAAAAAGCTTCCCGATCTTGGCGCGAGCATAAATCTTATGCCCCTTTCCATTTGGAAAAAGCTTTCTTTACCCGAACTTACACCAACTCGGATGACTTTAGAATTAGCGGATCGATCTATTACTCATCCTAAAGGACTCGCCGAAGATGTTTTTGTCAAAGTTGGGAGTTTTCACTTTCCTACCGATTTTGTTGTTGTTGATTTTGAAGCCGATCCTCGAGTTCCTCTCATTTTAGGAAGATCCTTTTTGAGGACCGGTCGTGCCTTAATTGATGTGTACGAAGGAGAGCTTATCTTAAGGGACGGGGATGAATGATTAATTTTTCATGTTGATAAGCGTCCTCAAAAGCATGCAAATGAGTCGATTAAAATGATTAGTTTCATTGATTTCTCATGCGAGGATAGTTTTGGAGAAGTTTTAGCTAAACGTCAATCTCGTATTACACCGTGTTTGAAGAATTTTAAAGTTATTCACAAGGAGAGCATTTTTCATTCGGATAAAACGTCTCAAATTTCTTTGGTTTTTGCAATCACATCCGCCTTACCAACTATTAAGCCCAAGGATTCTATCATAATGTGGGACGAGCACCTTAGCACTTTTTGTGTTGAGGAAATTATCCCAATCCTAAGAGAATCCGAGGATACTTTCGATAATAACAAAGGATGTGATTTCACTTTTTGCGATAATAACATGATTTTCTCAAATCCTCTCTTCGGTTCTAAGGACAATTCAATTCTTAAGGAGGATGTTCAAGAAGAAAATTTTTGAATTTATTCAAACCCTCTTTTTGAATTTGATGACAATTACGACTCCAGTAACGTTAATCCTATTTTTAAAGAGATGTTAGAGGATGTCGAGAGCAAGGACTCTAATGTTTCTAATTTTGATGAGCCAGTTTTACTTAACACACCTCTTTTCGATGAGGATGAGTGTTTCGACCCATGAGGCGATAATGATGAGATCGATGCTTTTCTAGCTATCGAAGTTTCTACGTATATTGAGGAAGGATATTATGACTCGGAAGGAGACGTATTATATCTTGAGAGATTGCTTATTGATGACACCAACCATAATCCCTTCTCTGAGGTGTTATTCGATCATGAACCACAATGCTTTAAGGATGAATCCGAATTTGATAAATTAAAAAGAATGGTCAAAGTTTTTGACCCCCAGATTTACGAGAAAACTTTTCCTCCATCATTTGTGAGATTATCATCTAAGGACCACGATTATCTTTTCTTCACAATTGTTGTCCAAATCCTTTTTACTCATCATGTGAACTTTCTTTTCTCCTTCGGGAGTGAAGACACCATTTTTGACCCAGGCATCTCCACTTAGAGCTGGTGGCATCTTATCGGGATGGAATTTTCATGTGCTTTAATGTTTATCCAAACATTAATGAAAGCCCGATCGAGATTTTTCTCTTCCATTTCCTTTCTCCAAGGACAAATGAATTCAGGGATCGAGTCAAGCTATGTGACTCGGTTACCAAAAACAAAGCGCTTTGTGGGAGGCACCCTATGCTTATCCTTCTATCTTCTTTCTAATGTGATGTGAGGAGGCTTGTACTCTTCCGATTCTTGTTGTTTGTGCTTGTGATCATTTATAGGATTGACCCAAAAATTTTGAAGACTCTCGTGTTCGGTGTTTTGTCCCGGTCCACTCGAGCTTCCTATCCTTTGCTTGCCATTAGTTTGGGGAAATCCGATATCCTAGATTATTATCGACTAACATTTATCTTGTAGCATACTTCATAAACGGCTTGATATTTTTGTGATACTTTCTCCATGCTTGGGTTATGCATTCGACTTTTTGAGTTCTAGTATGGGGTTATAAGCCTTAGATTAGGAAACATTGAGGACAATGTTTAATTTTAGTATGGGGTAGTATATCTTCGATATGATCTTACCTACTTTTGCCCGTTGTTCTCACGTACCCCGTTTTCCCACAAAAATTTTAAGTCTTAATATCTAGTTTATTGTTCATATATATTATTAAAAAAAGTTGAAAAATAGAAAATAGTTGACATGAATGTAGGTTTTCCGTTGGTGAGAATGAAAAGTAAATTTTGACCTGAACGGTTTTATATCTTAGCTTTCTCCTTAACTTTAAATAGATTAATTTTTGCTAATCTTTTATACAAGGAGCTATAAAACGCAAGTCTAGCTTAAAAAAAAGTCAAGACTTTGCAAGTTCCCATAATTGATTTTAAATATGCGAAGATCGATTTATTAGAGTTGAGATTGTTGCCAGTCTATGTGACTTGTTAAAGTGCCGATCTTAATTCATTAGGCTAAGTATTCACGAGTTTCTTTCTTAGAAATTTTAAATTGTGAAGAACAAGAGATGATAGAGTAGAGTATAAGTTTTGATGTTAAACATAGAATAGTTGGATTTCTTTAAGGCTCATACGTGTTAATTGTGGCTTTTTCTCCCATTAGCTTGTTTCACCTTCATATATAATTGTTTAATAAATAGAGTTGTACGGTTTTTTGGTTAATAATTAGTTAATAGAAGTTTTCTTTAGTTCCTTTGTGATTAAGATGAGTACACATCAGGAATACTTAATTTGGCATACTATATGTATCAAATTAATAAATATTTTGCTTATCCCTTAAAGAGCATTAGGGTATATGGGGTAAGTAGAATTTAATAAGTGAAATTATAGCCTTATTCATTCCTTAAAGAGCCTTAGGGTATATGGAATGGATATTGTTGCTTAATTTTTGTTTGTAATGGTACCATTAAGAGCCTAGGTTTATGGAGCAAAATCAGAAAGAGACCATTTTAAGTCATAAAGGAGCCTTAGGGTAAATGACATGAATGGTAACATTGCTTAAGTAACCTACTAATAGCCAAATTTGGTCGCCTCGAGTGGACTTTAATCTGATGACATTTGCTCATTTGAAAATGCTGGGAGCTAATTAATTGCGTTTTTAACCGTTGACGCTTTATTTTTGGAATTAATAAGTATCGAAATAAAGTCTTAAAGAGCCTTCGGGTATATGAATTAAATAAAATCTTGAGATACAAAATTAGGAATAAGGGAGGAAAAGTAAGTACACAATTAGCTTTTATGAGTAGTGTTAGCATCATAACTTGTATTTTGCAATGATCTTGTTTTTAAGCTTGGCTTGGAGAGGTGAAAGTCGGGGACAATGAATTTATCCATTTGGACACTTTTTGTTCCGTGATCCTAAAAGTTATCTATGAATAATAAAAACAATACATTATGTCACACATGAATAAGTTGTAAGTTGTAAATTATAAAAATCATAAAAATGGAAAAAGTTTTGAAAAATGGGAAAAAAGGGTGTTTTATAACTTGTGATTTCTTAACTCTCCCCAAAAAAAGTCTTTGCTACTTTTCAAAGATTTAGTTTGGGGAGGTTTTGAGGTATTTGGTTTTAGGGCATATAACATTGCGTGAGGACACGACAATCACTTAGTTTAGAGAATTTTGATATGTGAGAAATCACATATCCTTTTTATGCCAAAAATAACCCTTAAATGATTAAATTGTGTAAATTATGCTTGTATATTGCTTGTTTTGTCATTTGTGATGTGTAGGTACGGATAATGCAAAAATCATAAGAAAATGGTCAAAACCAGACAAACACGAACACGGGAACGGATAGAGTGCACAAGAGCCGAAAGTTTCTAGCAAAGGTCAACAAAGTCACCCTTGGTCAACCCACAAAAAGACAAAACCTTCAAAATACCCAAATAACCCTTAATGTTAAATCAAATTTCACCAAAAACCCTAAATGACTAACACCGTTAGTCCTCTTTTACTAAGAAACTAACGGTCGTTATCTCTTTTATAACCTAAAACCCTTTTAAATATTACCCGAACCCAAAACCATATTCACCTGGCCCAATCCGTTTCTTATAAAAAACCAAGCCCAAGTCAAAGTTTTTAGAAACTGAGTCAAACCTCAAATCAAATAGAAAAGGGAGGCGGGAAAAATAGTTTTACTATTTACCCGTCTTCCCCATTTTACCCAGCTCAAATTAAACCCCATATTAACCCACACCCTTTCAATTAATGACGTGGTCAAAAGATGCTTAGTGCCAAGTGACATCTCCACAACAAGAAGCGTCATCAAACGCTTGTGATTGGTTACACGGACTCAAGGGAATTACACGTGTGCTAAAAGGAAACACATTCAAAATGGGAATTTACACTAAAAACAAGCCAAAAGAAGCACAACGCGCCACGCTGGTAATCCATCTTGCTTCACACACACACACGTCTCACACTACACACACATAAACCATCTTGCCCTTGGGTCTTTTTCAAACACTTCTTTCCTTATTAATCTTTTAAACCCT
Organism: Tanacetum coccineum; assembly: GCA_026074375.1. Lineage (NCBI taxonomy): Eukaryota > Viridiplantae > Streptophyta > Magnoliopsida > Asterales > Asteraceae > Tanacetum > Tanacetum coccineum. The sequence goes on along the minus strand of BQNB010011332.1, from coordinate 20,328 downwards.
TTTTCGTTTTCCTTTTTATAATAATAAGCCGTACCTTATTCTCAGCTTTTTAGGACTTATCTTTCCAGCTTATTTTTAGGACTTATTTTTAATAAATCAGGCTTTTCATTTTGCAATTTTCGTAATTTTCTTGGAATTTTTAGGATTAATTTAGTATTTTTAATCATTTTTCTTTATTAAAAACTTTAAAAAGTCATAAAAAATAGAAAAATAATCAAAAAAATAAAATTCTTTTTGCTAAAACTTTCTTTTATTATATTTTAGGCTCAGGATTTAAATTTACTTTCATATGGTTAATATTTTGTAACTTCACTTTGTAAAGAATGTGATTTGATCCCCGTTCTCGTTTTCTTCATTCTTAAGCTTTTAACACCCTCGTTTTAGAATTTCCTTATCCTTTTCTTTTTAAATAAGTCAAATAGGATTAGAAATAGTTTAGAAAAGCATTTAGGGTTTAATTTTAATATTCTTACTTATTTGTCACGTTTTTATTAATTCCCGTTATTTGTTTTTGTCTTTAATTGCTTAGTCGTTAATTTTACTTGCTTGCTTAAATTGTTTTTTGTTATAGATTTAGAAAATTAATCTAAAAAGTTTGAACCAATTCAAGTCATTGTCCAAATAACAAACGAGGTCTCAATTTCAAAAATCTTTGGGAAAACGACCCGGTAATCACTTACCGGCTTCTTACGTATTATATTTTTGTGTAGATTTTTACTTTAAATCTTTGTCCTCTAGGCTTTTTAGTAAATTTCTTTATACTTTGATATTATTACGTATATATAACTATACAACATCAGAAGTCCAAAATGCATTATATAATGAGAGAATTGCAAAAATGGTCCTTGTGGTTTGGCCAATTTGCACGTTTGGTCCGCGTGGTATCTAAATTGCAAAAATCATCTTTGTTGAAACCTTAGAATCTGTTCTAGTCCTTTGTCGAACTGAAATGACTAAAATACCTTTGTATATCTCTTTCAAAAAAGGGAACAAAGAGGTATATTGGTCATTTTAGTTCGATAAAAAGACTAAAATGGATTCCAAGGTTTCCCATAAGAACGATTTTTGCAATTTCGATATCGCGAGGACTAAACGTGCAAATTGGTCAAACCACAAGGACAATTTTTGAAATTCTCTCTTACATAGTAGTATAGATATAATAAGTAAAAAAGTAACTGCTTAAAAAAAGAAAGAAAAAGAAAATTAATAAACAAACTTTTATCTCCATATTTTAAAATGTTTTTACAATTTTATTAGTTTATTAACACTTAATAATGTGTAAAAAATAGTTACAGGATGAAAACAAATTGCAAAACAATAGATTTCCCACACTTAGAGCTCGCAGTACAGTATCGTGGAAACTCACGGTAGGATGACGTGGCCGCTCGTTGGGGCACGTTACGGCACATGTGGCGCTCATTGGTTCCCTCGTGTTTGCCTGAACCAGCAAGCGTTGGTAACTTGTTTTTTTTATTACCGTTTACTAACGTTTAGTTTTTAAAAAATAATATTTTTTCACTCCCACTTCACCTATATAAACCCCCTTTTATCTCACATTTTATAATACGAAAACAAAACATTATCACTATGAATTTGAATTCCAATGATGAGTACGAATACGTTTTCGAAGACGATGACAAAACCGACTTGTGGTTTATGATGAAAGCAGTCGAGATGCACGAGATGATGAAACAAGAAGAAGGTCAAAGTTCAAAGTCATGACAACGTATATAATATACCGTGAGTACGAAGATGTGGAGAAACGTTTGACGCATGACTATTTTGGTGAGCATCTAAAATATCCGGAATACAAGTTTAGATGCCGCTATCGTATGAGCCGAAAACTACTTTTAGAAATAGTCGAAGGTATTTCTTCTTATAATGCCGAACCTCTTCCCAAGCACTTTAAATTCTTTGAAGTTCGCCTTAATTCTACAGGTTAAATGCGTTTAAGTGTTATTATGAAATGCAATTCTATCACACGCCAATTGGCATACGGTACATCACCCGATAAATCTAATGAATATTTACAAACGGGTGAACATACCGCACGTGATTGTCTTAATTTTTTCACCATGTGCATTTTAGATCTGTTCATGCCTGAGTTTTCATGAAAACCGGACTTTAGCTTCATCAAAAATTTATATGCCCGCCATAACGCGGTTCGTGGTTTTCTGGGAATGCTCAAAAACATTGATAATGCATTGGAAATGGGTAAGATGTCCAAAGTCATGGCACAACCAATTTGGAAGAAGTGATGAAAAATATCCAACAATAATGCTCGAAGCTGTTGCTAGTCATGATTAGTGGATTTGGCATGCGTATTTTTGGTCACAACGGCTGCGAATAACGACTTAACGGCTTTAAACAATTCTCCGTTATTCGACGACCTTCTTGATGATATCGCACATGTGGCTGCGTTTCTAGTAAATGGAGTTCAATATGAAAAATTAAAGGGTGTTACCTAGCTGATGGTAAATACCCACAGTGGGCAACGTTTGTCAAATCTTTTACGGTTGCACGAGACAAAAAACAAGGGCATTTTAAACGATGACAAGAAAGCGCAAGAAAGGATGTCAAACGAGATTTCAGTGTTCTTCAATGACGTTGAGGAATTATACAACAATCGGCGCATTGTTATCATATCAACTGGATATGAATAATCATGTATACTTGCATTATATTGCATAACATGATTTTAAAAGATCAAAAGCTTGCCATAAGTGAATTCAACGATATGTATGTTAGTCCGCAACCAAACATGCAACGTACTTGGATCGAAAGATGTGAAGTTCAACGGATGAAGGCAAAAGAATTACGTAACTGGCAAACTCACGAAAGACAACAAAATATTTTGGAGCATCTATGGCGACGACATCAACAACAAAATGAATGAAAGATTTGACAAAGTAATAATTTGATATATTTTCAATTTTCCGTATTTTTTAATTTTTTTTTGTTTCTTAAAACTAAATTTGAAGATCATTTGTAGGCTTGTAAGTTTGGATTCTAGGTAGTATGTTAGGTTTGATTAAGTTTTTGTAAGATTTTCTAGTTATACTTTGTATCTGTGAGCATTGAGGTAATCCTATTAGCATATTTAGATTAAATAGTCTCTAGTTGTTATAATTGCTTTAATAGCTATTTGCTAAGTATTTTAAAAGAGTAGAAATTAGTTTTTTTTGTCTGCACTCATAGTTGTAAGTATTTGTGCAAACTACATCAGATATGAAAATAGAGAAGTTGGCAGTTTCAATTCAAATCATCAGAGGGTAAAAGTCACTCTTAGGTTTTAGTTTACAAGAAGAACTTAAGGTAATCTTAATCTATTTCAGTTTTGTTTGCATTAAAAATCTAATTTGATTATTTGAATTTAAGGTAAAAAGTAGCTGTTTGTCCTTTAAAATAAAAAACAAAACTAAGTATTTGCTGAGTATTCTGTCTGTTTTCAAAGTGCTTTTTCCTTGCTTATTTGATTTTCAAAATGCTTTTTAAAAGTTGTTTTAAGTAGTATGCTAGGTATACTTTTTAGGGTAATAAGCCAAAAGTCTATAAGGACCCTTTAGCTTATTGAGAAATAAGCTCAAAGGTACCTTAAGGGGCTGTTTGGTTAATAGTTAGCTCTAAAGTGCTTATTTCTTTCTTTTAGCTTTTTGCTTATTATCTTAGCTTAATCCGTATTCATATTTGCTTATTAGATTAGAATAGGTTAGTTTAGCTTAATTTGATTAAGTCTTAGCTTATTTTAGCTTATCTGTTCTCTTAGTTTGTTAAAATAAAAGCCAAAAAGAGTTAAGTAGTTTCTAGCTTATTTATTATTATTAACTACTTATTTCTTGTTAAGTTCACCTTGTTATGATAGTTTTAGCTTAGTAGTAGCTTAATTAGCCATAGGTTTAGCTTATTTCAGTTTCAAGCTTATTAAGTTTTGAAAAAGTAAAAAAATATAGTTAAGTAGTCTGTCATTTCTTTATGCTGTTTTTCAGCTTATTTTTGATTTTGAAAAAAGTTGTTTTTACAAAAGAAGCTTAGTTTAAGCTGTTTTTCAACTTTGCTTTTTAAACTTACTTTTTAGTCAATTAGAGTCTATTAATAGTGAAAAATTCATTTTAGGTTTATTTTTGGAAATTTAGGGTTTTTAGTCACCATTTAGGGTTCCCGTTTTGCGTTTTTAGTTAAAGTTTAATTTCTCGTTATTAAAGTTAGGTTTAATTGTCCCTTAATTTGCTCACTTTTAGGATTTTAGAAAACAAATCATCTTCGAACCAATTCAAATCATTGTCCAAATAACAAACGTGGTCTCAATTTCATAAATCTTTGGGAAAACGACCCGGTAATCACTTACCGGTTAAAACGTGTAGTATTTTTGTAAGATTTTTCCTACTACCTTTGTCCTCAAGGGTAGTTTTGGAATTTTCTATACTTTGGATATTATTACGTATATAATTGACCACCAATCAATGTTAATACTGTTCGCACATTGAAAGTTAGTGCTGCTTTGTATATTAATGTGCTGTTTGTGCAAGCGGATGTTATACTGCTTCAGAGTATTATTAGTGCTGTCTAGTTAACGGAAAAAGAAAGGATAAGTGTTTTCGTGATATTAAAACTGATTGAGGTAATTAGTGATGTTTGAAGAGTTTCAACTATTTTCTTTATCCGATAAACATTAATGCTGCTAGTTATGACAAATATCGGACAAAACGTAATTTTCTTCTTGGTTGGATATGAAGATCTCAAACAGAATAGTGTAATGAAGGTATTTAGTTTTGGATATTGGATGACACACACGTTTGGATCTCGGATGCTTCATTTAAGGGGAAGCTAACTGATTGATTTTGGTTTAAATCATTTTTGGATTTCTTTGAATTAATTGGTTACAAAGAAGATTGTTTATTACTTATTTGACGATGAAGTGGAATTGTTTAGGTTTGTGTTTTATAATATCTCAAATGGATTACAACATTTGGAGGTAACTTGTTCGTGCTTAGAAACGATGTGACGAAGACTTAACAAATCTAGCAAAGGTTTGTGATCTAACTTATGGTGCTCAATGCTCACATTTGCTATCACTTTGGTTATGTGTCTCATAGAAGATGAGGATTTTTGTCAAGAGGTTGTGATCTACTTATATTTCACTGATTTATTTATAAGTTCGAAGTCACGTAGATAGTACAAGATATAAGACACAGGTTTGGGTTATTCTACTTCTACATCAAGTTCGTTATACTTAGTTTTCTTTATTAGTAATCATTACATAGAGACTACAGAATTGAAGATTCATGAAATGGTTACCATATGGGTTTCAGGGGAAGCTTATTGTTAAAATGTTTAACCATTTATATGCTACATCGAGGTGAAGGTTTTTACTACTGCTAGTTATTATTACTACCACTAGTTTAAGTTTCTACTGCTCAAGTTCATTTATCTTAAGGCGCGTCATGGAGGGTAATTTGTGTTGTTGGAAGGTTGGATTAGAAGTGTGATAGTGGTTTGTAGTTGTTAAAATCAAAGTTGCATACTTTAGTCCCCTATTTGATTATGACAAAACATGGGGGAAGAAGATTTACAAAGAAGATGTGCAACTTACAAATCCTGGTGGAATGATCCTTATTCTTTCATATATATATATATTAGCTTCAGGGGAAGATTGTTTGGAATTATATTTGAGTTGATAAGAAAAAACATATGAAAGATGAAGGACTTAAAAGACAAAAGAGGAATTCTTCAAAAGATGGAAGATTTTGAAGATTCTGAAGATAAACTTAAATGTTAAAAAGATTTATTAATATCTTTATTTGTTCTTATCATTTGTAAACCAAATATCTCTACTATATAAAGAGATACATGTCATTAGGTTTAGGTGTACAAAATCGTGTGTTCCATGGGTACCTAAAGTGTGTGTGTTAAGCGTATTCTACACAATGTAGACGCCTAAGGCTTGGTTGTTTTAGCCTCAAGGATCTTTGATTCCTTGTTATAGTTTAGATAAAACGTTCTACCATTTGATCAAGGTAGAATTGAGGCTTGTAGTAGTCATGTATCATAGAAGATAATGATGAAACCTTGTTAGAATAACATTGATTTGTTCATACTCCGCTGCATGTTATTATCTTTGTTATTCATCCTAGATATAGATCTAAACAATCTGAGCTTACAACGATCTTTAGGTTTTCACAAGTCATAAGTGCTTATTAGGTTTAGGTGAAGATCTGTTTTAGCTAATTTGACTTTTCTTTTGCTTATTGTGACTTAAAAAAGCCAAACAGTTTCTAAATTACTTAGAGAGTCTTAAGCTTAAACTGTCATTTTCAAATAGCTTTTTCTGGCTTATTTATAAGCTTTGTCAAAAAGTCCTTTTATAAAAGTTGCTTATTTTTGTTTGTAATTTAGCTTTTTCAAAAAGAAAAAAAATATTTTTTACTAAAAAGGAAATCACAGGGTTCGAACCTGTGACCTCCCTTACACAACACCAAGCCTTAAGCATTCGCTTCCTTGGGTCTTTTCTATCAAGGTTTTATCTCATTAAATCCATATATGCATTTTCAGTTTTAGCTTATCTGCTTATTTGATTTTCCTGGCTTATTGGTTTGAGCTTATTGATTCGTTTTTCTTTTCAAATCTTAGGAATAGCATCTAGTATTTTTAGGAATTTTCTCAAAAAATTTAAGATTAAGTTTAGTATTTTTAATTTCATTTTTAGTATTATTTAGTTTAAAAAATAGTTTTAATTAGATTAAAAAAATCAAAAAAATATTTTCTGTCTTTTAAAAATTATTTTGTCATTTAGTCTAAGAAATTTGCATTTTGAGTTTTTAGAATTTTAATTTGTCATTTTTAGTTAATTAAGTTAGTTTATTTAGTTTTTAATTACTTTTAAAATGTCGTTAGGTTTTTAAATTGCTTTAAATTCTAGTTAAGTGTGCCTTTATTTGCTTTCACCTTTGCGTTATTAGATTTAGAAACCAAATCCAAAATATTGATTATTCAAGCACACGATCATGAACCAAAACAAGGTTTTCAAATTCGCACTTCGTCAGGATACGACATCTGGGAGTTAAAATATTGTTTGTCCTCAAGCAATTTTTATATCGAATAGGATACTCACTATACTATAATTAATTTGGTATTTTAGGTATATATTATATATCCTATTATCATCAAATCAATCTTGCTTCTTCTTCAAGTGTCAACCTTTAGCCTCTTATCTAATTCTTCTTGAATTGCCTTTTCAGCTGCAATCCTCTCTTCTTCCTCTTCAATAAGAATTTGTTTCATGTACTCATGTTCCATATTCTTCCTTATTTCTTCCTCATTCATTTCCTATAAATTAATAATTAGTTACTCAACAAGGTAAACATAAGGAACATTCAAATTTACTAGCATTTTTGACAAGTATGGATACCTCTTCATCAACAAGCATTGTGGTTACACTTCTCTCTCTACCCCTACCACCTCTGCCCTGACCTCTAGCACCTCTCCCTCTAGCCCTACCACTTCTACCACCTCTCCCTCTAGCTCTACCTCTTCTACCACTTGATTCACCTCTTTTGGTATTTGCTTGAAATCTTGTAGCATTTGATTGACCTATACCACCACTTGCCTCACCTACAACACCACTTGCCTCACCTAAAACACCACTTGCCTAGCCTCTGCCACCACTTGCATCACCCATGCCACCACTTGCCTGACCTCTACCTCCCTTAGAACCTCTACCATGACCTTTGTTTGAAGCATAACTATTAAAGTTTGGTTCTCTCTTTCTACCAGACTACTTTTCATCTGTGGTGGTTTTGGTAGTTGTTCATTATCACAATTTCTTCTGTTATGTCATTTTTCATAGCATTTACTACAAGTAATTTGTTTACCAACCCTACTTACTTGTAAATTGTTTTCAGTCTTAGCCTTAACTTTATTTTTCCTTGGTCTGCCTGGCATCCTTATAACAATAGGTGGCAGTAGTGGTTTATTGGGTTGTTTTTTCCACATGTTACTACCATAGATTGGCTTTATACTAAACTGGTAAGCCTCAAACCACTTCTCTTGGCTATACCAGTGATCAACCCCTTCATTAGGTTCCTTATTCAAGAACAAGTAAGCTGCCACAGAATGGACACAAGGTATACTTGAAACTTCCCACAACTTACACATGCATTACTTTAAGTGTAGATTAACTCTATAACTTTGATCACCATGTCTAACCTTTAGCTCCTGAAAACCACTTGGAATGACTGTCCAGAACCTAAAATCATCACATGGTTGGCCACTTTTCCTACTAGATGCAATTTTGGATTTAGTCCACTTAGGAGACACATCAGAGTTCCTACTAGACCCCTCCCCATCTTTGCTTATTCCTTCACCAACTTTACAACTTTTAGTTTTAACCTTACCAACCTTAAAGGTCAAATGACCTTTTTTTTAACTGTTTTTTTTATAGGTTTCTTACCCTTGTTTGCATCATCATGTGACTGTGAATAACTGTTTCTTTTTTTTTTCTTTTTTTTGGGTAAAGGGTTACCCCGGTAAATTGTATTAATCACAGAAAAGTTAAGTACAATGAAATGTAGCTGAGATGCTACATTAACCTCAAGCAATAGCTTGAACTTCTAAGGAATCAATAGCTTGAATAACTGTTTCTTAGCTTTAACTTTTTTGGAATGGTACCCTGCACATCTTCCTGTTGACACATCTCTACCACAATACACAAGCAACTCCCTCCAATCATTCTTTTGAAACCACAATTGATACCCACCAGCCACCCCATAATTAGCTAAAGCCAGTTTTAACTGTTCTGAATGGTCATACCTCATGCCTAATATGGGCTGCATTTCATTCCAAGGTTGTAAGGGATCATGTCTTGGATAAGCAATACCCCTCTGAATTTGGTGTCTAGGTTCTAAACTACTAGAGTCAAGGTCTTCAATGTGTAAGTCTTCATTATCAGGAATAGGTTCATTGATGAAACCTCTAAAGTTTCCATTGTTATTACACAGTTTAGTCAGAAAAGGTCATTAGTTGTTATGTTCTTAACAACTACATCCTGCTCTCCCTCATGATAAAAATCTACATAATCTATGACATGTTCATCATCACTAGAACAATATGCATCACTAGAATCAGAAGACTTATAATCCCTAGGATTTGAGTTTTTATAATCCATAGGATCGTACCCATGATGCTCTACATACAAATCCACTGCCCATTTGCTTTCATACCCAGCCTTTAAAAACTCTTGAACATCGCATCATTTTCTAAAGGACATAATCCTTATTTTAGTGTTTTCCCAACTTTGCAATAATACAAACTACTCACAAGAGCATCAACCAACTTTCTAACAAATTGTAACATCCTGCCTACTGTTACACAATATTGTACGCTTTGCTCGCAGGCTCACGGCTTTGCTTTTGTGGCCCTCGTGTGAGACTTCCCGGTAGGTCACCCATACCAGTGCTACTCTCACACGAGCACGCTTAACTGCCAGTTCCTAAGAACCTCACTCGCAGTAGACCACAAAACACGTTGTGTCTGTTAAGGCAAGGATATTACTTATATACCAAGTATCACTCCAAGCCACTGGCGATGTGGGATTTGCCTAGGGTGTTACAATTCAACCCCCCCCCCCCCCCTTAGGGACTCATCGTCCTCGATGAGGTTTGCCCCCACCATCCTGAACGGCTCTGGAGTGGCTCTGATACCACTTTGTAACATCCTGCCTACTGTTACACAATATTGTCCGCTTTGCTCGCAGGCTCACGGCTTTGCTATTGTGGCCCTCGTGTGAGACTTCCCGATAGGTCACTCATACCAGTGCTACTCTCACACGAGCACGCTTAACTGTCAGTTCCTAAGAACCCCACTCGTAGTAGACCACAAAACGCGTTGTGTCTGTTAAGGCAAGGATATTATTTATATACCAAGAATCACTCCAAGCCACTGGCGATGTGGGATTTGCCTAGGGTGTTACACAAGTTCACGTAAATTATCATAAGACATACCTTCGAAGTCGAAATCGGTTAATTATTTTTCATCACCATACATGTAGGAAAAAGGATACGGTGAGAACATGCCATCGTGTTTTAAGTTGACTACAAAAGCACGATTCTTATCCTTTTTACCTAAAATTAGGTTACAAAGAGGGGAAAGAGTTAGTCTTCAATTAATTATTTTATAAAAAATTAAATCAAATTAGGGTTTATTCATAGTCATGATTAACATTACATTTACTCATGATTATCTTGGATTGAAACAATTCACTTAATTTGATCATTAATCGAATTAGGGTTTATGTGTGTGAGTGAAATTGGGGGAAATGTAATTTAACTGCGTGATGCGTTTGGTTTTATGGTGTTACGTTAGAACATTTATTAGGTAGGTAAATATTGATGTGTACATAAAATAGTGACATGGAAACAAACGTGGAAAATAAATAAATCAAAAATGTTTATTACTAGTAAAAAATGGTGACTTGGCGGTCTTTTCTGGATGGTGACCGGCTAAGGATGGTGACTTATGAGTAGCTTTGTAACATTTGTACAAACTAAAAACTTACGAATGTAAGAATGATATTAAAAGCAACATCTTGGTAAGATGTGAAAATTTTTGAAAGTATGTTGGTAATTAATGACTTTAACCCTTAAAAGAATCGGTTTTATGCAGAGTGGGATTTGTGTAACTCGTCGCTTTTCAACTACAACAATATGGAGCTGGCAACATTTCAAAGTGCTATATTTTCTGCCAGCTTTTAGTCTAGTTTGATAAAATCATTCTATTTACACATTCATATGAATCTTAAGAGAAATAACCTGTGTATTTGTTGTGTTGCCATATTATTTTTATTTTTCAGAAACCAACTGTGACTGATTACCATCCAGCAATACAAAACTTGTTTTACAGCTAACTTCCTTTGAAATGCAGCGGTCTCGTGTAGTATTTCAACAATTTGGACGATGACTGAGGTCAATATTTCTGAAACCTAACCCCTGCGTGAACTCTTAAATGTCAATATGTTCCTAGTAAAGCGGAAACATATTACTTGGCATACTACCATTTTTACACACGTAGTCTTCTGCTCCATGTTCAGATTCTAAACTACTCCTATAAAACCTACCTGGTCAAAGTGATCAGAAAGTTACTCGTGGGAAGGCCGCATTGGCCTTTATGTTGCATGCCAAGGGTACACTAGCCATCACCATGTGACTAATACCGCAGACAGAAACAGGATATATCCACCACTAGACAGTTGAACTGAACTATGTAACTTGAGATGCTTAATTTACCAACCCATGAGATCGACATTTAATGGTAGAGAGACCTAAACATTTAAATTTTGAGCAATCCATTTCAAACTGACATTACACTTCTGATAGTGTAAGTGAATATAGACCAACCTGACCATATACATAAAATTTTGGTATACAACTGTTATGTAACACGCATGTATATTTAAGACTGAGATACATCAGCAGCAAGCAATAAGCTACTGCTGCTTATTATAGTTCCAACAAATACCAAGGTTTCTTACTAGTTATTTTTATTGATACTCAAGCAGCAACATCAACAGCAGCACCAGCATCCTCCTTCTGCACAAATGCTTCAAGATATTCCTTCCTGAAAAAAGTTATCATTCTTAAGAAACATATTTACCGTATACCAAAGGTGGCGAGATGTGCAGGCTTTGTAAGAAGTCAAAAACGATCTCACATTGAGAAGTGTCACTTTTAGGCACCTATCAATACAGGCCTAGTCACACGGGATTGACCGCTACAACACTTTTTGTTCAAATTATAAAAGAGTTTTTTAAATTAAGCAGAGAATTAAATGTACTTATGATATAACGTAGTGTTTGGTACATCGTAATGAGAGTAGGAATGGAAAAGAACATTACGGCGGAATGATAAAATTATGTTTGTTTACAATTTCGGAATGCAATGACTCATTAAATCAAAAATCACCATTTTCATTCATTAGGGGTCCCTTGTTTTTTTCCATTACATCTTGTAATGGAATGATAATTACATAAAAGACCTTTATTAACTACCTACTAAACTAAAAAAATATATCACCAAAGGCTATTTTAGTCTTTTTATTATCGTTATATTCCTATCTATCATAACAACCAAACATAATTATGATTGTAATGCGTCATTCCATTACTTCATTTATTCCATTACGACGTTTATTACATTGACTTCATTCCATCATACCAAACAGACCCTAACAATTAGTGATAATCTAAATGGATGATTCAGTCGGTTGTGTGCATTGAAAAATAGTCTGGGGGGTTTTTTCAACCATTTGAATGTTCTCCTTTTAGACCCCTTATTGACAAAACACAACCCAAACTAACCAGTCTTTAATGTAAATGGTTCCAGATTGCCACCTCCTAAATTTCAGCTATTAAATTTTTTACCTAAAACTACCGAATCAATACAATCATTGCATTTATACTTGCAAGATAAGCAGAAGGAAGAAACAGAGAGATGAGATACCTTGCAGGCAAGTGATCATGTGGTCGATTAAAAGGGGTCCAAATTGGGTCACCAACAAAGAGACGCATGGCCTGCCAAAAAGTAAACACAATTAGGCCTAAAAGGGTCGCCTTGATAAAGACTCTTCTTATTTCTAAAAGTATGAAGACTTTGAAGAAGCTAACTGGAGTTGGATTTTTTTAGTATCTGGTTAGCATGTAAGCACAAGACTTATGGCACATTCTATTAATAGATCCATATACATCAGCAGACTTAACAAGGCCACCATAGCTGAACCATTTTATACAGAGCAAACTGCTAGATGTACACCGTGGTATCAGCTACAACTCGACATGGTATAATGGCAGGTTGGTAAAGGAATGGGGTCGGGTAAAAACAGACAATTCTGATTGAAAAGTCCACCATAGCTTAATCATATTATATAGAGCAAACTGCGAGATGCATACCGTGGCATCAGCTATAACTCGACATAGTAAAATGCCAGGTTGGTAATGGAATGGGCTTGGGTAAAAACAGAAAATTCTACGGTGATTGAAAAACATTGTGGGGACCGCAAACTTTTTTTTTTGTCTGTTTTAGATTATTACAGAAAAAAATAATTGATTCGGAAAATGCGATTGTAAGAACTTTTAGAATAATAATTAACCTTTTGAAGATATTTAGGAGGTTGTACCGACAAAAATCCACTTTCCGCTACGTTTTACGCATTCATTTTACAGCTAAAGCTTTGATTTTATCCGTTCTACCCAGGTAAAACATAGCCCACATCAACCCATTCTGAAGCGAAAGGGTTGAAATTAGCACCTCTGTCTGCAACCTTCTATTTTCTCCTTTTTTTCTTGTACTTCTTTCTCCGCAGTTATCAATTTATCCCATGTAGGATTGCATATAATGAGTGCATGAACGAAAAACATTGACCAAAGGAATTATCATTGTACCTTGATGTAGTTGTTTGTATCAAGTGTGAAACGGTGATAAATACCAGCAGGGAGTACAATCATGCCCCCTTTCTTCACCCAAACACGTATCCAAGCTTCATTACGATCTCTCACGTCGAAGTAACCTATAAATCAAGTCAATGTTTAGTAGTCTCATGTATAAGGGTGTTTAGACTTTAGATATCTGATTTGGAACGGGGTGTTTAAACTTTAGATATCTCAAATAATTATGTTCATACCACTTGCAACAAAACTGATTATTCAAGGGCAATATAAATTACTTAATTACCACTTGATTTAGCCTCACTTAAGAGGCTTTTATTTCAGTTTCAACATTCTACTTTTTACATAAAAATTATCATTTTGGTCGTTTAATCTACGTCTTTAAATAATCTAAAATTTACCAGCACTAAATATTTGTTTGTCGCACCATGTAAACAGTATAAGTTCATCCAAGCACCATTTTCTACAGCTTAATTTACTACACCTTATTACCTCGTTTTGACTACATTCAAAATTGCAAAATCATTTTCAAAATGCACCTCAAAAACCAGAAAAGACAACACAGGAATAATAAATAAATTTACCGCTTCCAGCAACAGCGTAACGAATCTCCTCGTCAGTATGAAGGTGCTCTTCGAAAAAGTTCTTGATCTTCTCTTCATAATTCGGCAGCTTTTCTGGGCAAACCTCACAGAAGTCCTGAAAAGTATTGACTCCTTTTCAAAATCATTTGAATATTGGCATTAAACAGTTAGAGTTAAGAACATGATAGCACACAAACCACGTAAGAGTATCCACGTGATTCACGAATTTTCTTCAATTCTTCATCTGTTTCATAGTTGTCAGCATCCAACCGCCAGCTAAGCACTCCAAGTTCTGTGCCAAATTTTAAAAGTTATATATTTATACAAACACTTCAAGACCTTACACAAACAAAATTCAGAGGCATTTACCTGCAAGTTTGTCAAGGGATACAAATTCCTTAGGCTCCTTGTGATGTGGAAGCCTTTGGTCTTCATTGCTATCATCCATGTACCACGCCTGAATGACTTCCTCCCTGTTATCCTATTGAGACCAAATTGTTGAGGATGAGATTAACTAATATTGAAAGAAAAAAAATAGTACAGCAAGGAGAAATAAAAATAAAATAAACGTAAGAATAGAAAACAATGACAAGCAAACACATCAAGAATCAAGCCGAATTGTTAAACCATATAAAGTTGAAGTTATCAAGATAGTAATTAGGTTTAATTCTTTTACGTGGAAGTTTGCTCATTTATTAGAACCTTGACAAGTTCAAGCAATTTAGTAGGCTTCTCCCTCTGTTCTCATATACAGTCTTTCTTTGAATTCAGAGTGAGAAACTTTTTTTTTTATTCATGCACGCAATGAGACTTGAACCCACAACCACTAGGTTGATGGGACACTCATACTGCTATGCCAAAGGCCCTTTGGTAAGAATTAGTGATACACGTTTAATTGATAGACTTGAACTAACATGGAAAATAGATTACAACATGTCTGCAGTTTTGAATATGTATCGACAACATATTTAAACAAAAAGGTTGATAAATCACATACATAATCATATCAACACATCGGTTTCATCCATTTTTTCATCAAGTTAACTAATCAAACCAATGCCAAATTTACACATATACGAGTAAATATGTGACTGAATCATCCTTTTTACTGTAAGATTATAATAACTAGCAGAGGGGCAGGAGCAATGACTAATCAGTAACTACTATCAGACATGATACCTTCCACTTGTACTTCTAAACATTGTAAGTACCATGAGCGATATGCTAAGCATCTAGAGTAGGTATTGAAGACGTCGTTGTTCAAGAAGAACACTAAGTCACCTTCGTGAATCAAACTTTAGTCTGAGGCATGCACGACGAACCCTAATTATTATCCAGAACTGACATTATAATCCAACTCCTTATTCCTTAGGTCTTGCCATTTTTAGAATAGGATAAAGACTTTTACTCTACTCTATCATAAGCAATTATATACCATTATAATTCCTATAATTGTTACGCCACAGTGATGCTAAACTGGTCCAATACATTCAAAACTAAAACTTAGAAGTCAGAAAATATAAAAGGCATTCACACTAAAGCTATTGATGGAGTAAGTATGGTCATTAGCATTGTACATGCTATTACAAAGGCACAAAATTTTGTAATCATATACCCTACATAGTAGTACATGGTAAAATCTGCATAATCATTAACAACAGCTCGAAAATTTTACCTTCCATATTCGAAAAAGAGATTATATAAATCGAATATCAGAAAGAAAAAAAAAATGGCGAATGGCATAAAAAAAGTAGTGTATCTTATGGAAAACCAACATTAAGGTAGTAATTTGTTGTTGTTAACTAAAATCATGGAAGGTGAAAATTAGTGAAATATAAGTGGTTTTGGGATAATGGTATGACACGTGTAAGTGGAACTTGTATTTTTCCTAATGTATGTATCATCAAGTTATAAATTTCCGTAATGATACACACAATACAATAGGATGAATTAAAAGTCCACACATTTACTAGAAAAAGGAAAAGTTTGATACACAATAACGTAGTGTTTGGTATGATGTAATGAAAGTTGGAATGGAAACGGTTATTACGATTGAATGAAAAAATCTTGTTTGTTTACAATTATACAATGTAATGCTTCATTACAATGAATGACTCATTACATCAAAAACTACCATTTTCATTCCATAGGGGGCTCTCCTTTTTTTTCATTACGTCCGTAATGTAATCAAAATTACATAAAAGTCCACCATTAACTAACCACATTAAATACACTTCTTATTAACTATGGACATTTTAGTCTTTTTCTTATCGATTGCATTACGTCCTATCATACCAACCAAACATTATTAATAAGGGTAATGAATTATTACATTACATCATTTATTCCATTACGTCGCTTATTCCATTCATTTAATATTTCATTACATCCTACCAAACGAACCCCAAGTCTAATCAGACGCATGCATTGATATCCCTCTTAACGGTATGAGGTATGTCAAACCTTAATTCTAATATATCTATTAAATATTTTATTTGCATGGATCTCAAATACATTTAGCATAAAAAATAAATACACCGGCGAGCTTCTTTTTGAGGCGGTGGTTTGTTTAAAAGGCAGCTTTCCCATAAGGCCGCCCCCTTTTATAGTTTATTTTAATGACAAAAAGTATTTATCTGTTTTTGTCCCCTTTTTAAATATAAAAAAAAAGCTCAAATGTTTTAAGCCTTATTTATGAAAACCATGGGTTGCCCCATAATAAAAGCTATTTCCAAGTTTTTGAAAAGAGATTAAAACATAATGTTCAAAAAATAAGAGTTTGAAACCCAAATTAACAAAGAACTGAATATCCCCCAGGAAAAATGAAAAATAAAAAAGTTGAAAATTTGGTGATAATGGAAAAATAAGGGTGAGGGGATAAGAAATTATTTCAAAGAAAATAAAAGAAAATTAATTTACCTTTGCATTTCCAAAAAACCCATGAATTTCGATATGATTTTGAAGCTTTTGGATTTTACGCAAAAATGAAAAAACGCCCCTAAAATAATTTTACAAAAAAGCCCCAATTTATTTTTATCTATTATTTTATATAGTTAATGTTTTAATGTGAGCAAGATCAATAAAAAAATAATAGTGGGGGGGGGTGGTTTGGATGTCATTCAATGCCCACTAATCCCCAATACCGAATGAATTGGAAACCGACCCAAGTTGCCCTTCGCCCCTCCTTCAATTTTTCTATTTGGTTATTACTTGTCCAAACATACAAACGTTCCCCCACTAGTAAAACGTCTCCCCACCTTAAAAATTCCCCCATATTTGAATCCCGGTAGGCTTTTTTCCTTTTGCCTGCTTTCTCCACCAATTTTCTTTCCAACCATGAATAATTTGAAATGCCAACGAAGAATGTAACATATATATTAGGATAAACAAGCTCAAAAGATATTTTTTTGATACAAAATGCTAATAAAAAATAGAAGTAGTCCCTCCAAATTAATTTTTTTTGAGTTGTACAAAATAATTTTTTTTTCCCCTAAAATAAAACCATAACCTAAAATTTTTTAAACTTCCAAATTAATACCATTTAGTAAGTAATCACCAAGATTTATGAACTAACTCACGAGGTGTGTAATAAAATTTATTTCCAAAAAACCCGTTTTAATCTTTTGTTTTTTTTTTTGTTTCCGGTTTTTTTTTTCTTTTTTTTTCACGTATCCCCGTACCTTTTTTCCTCATCTTACACTAATATTCCCGAAGTCCGGTTTTTTCCTCCACTTAAGACCTTTTCTCTTCTCCTCAACTCACTTGCCGCAATTCGTCCTCCACAGAGGAGGATGACGGGATCGCAGTTATTTTTTTCCACTCGCATGGAAATATGCCAACGTGAACCACTTTTGTGGTTGTTTTAAAAAATGGATTTACTTTTCTTTCTCCCATTATACAAAATCCCTTAGGATTTTTTTTTTCTCCTCCTCCCTTTCCCAATCCGCCCAAAGAATCCAAAGTTGTAAGTAATGTGTGTTTTAGTTTTAATAGATCCTCTGCCGTTTTTTTTTTTCCTTTTACATGTTTTTTTTACGTCTGCAAAATCTGTTTCTTCCCCCATCCATTTGTTTGATGGGGATTTAAGTATTCTAAGGTTTTTTTTCCCTATTAACATTTAGGAATATTTCGGGTAATATTTAAGGCCACTTTATTTTTTAGGAGTTTTCGATTTTTCGATTATTGGGTTTTTTTATTTAAAGGCATCAGTGGTGATGATTTAGGGGTGTTTTATTTTTTTTAAGATTTTTTAGTTAATTTATTTTTACTTTTTTTTAAAATCTCTTAGGGTTAGGGGTTTATTTAGAATCGATAATTCCCATAAAGTGACCCCCGTTTTTTTATTTTTTGTTTTCTCGGTCCGATGTCATAAACACTTGGGTTTTGTTTTTTTGGGTTTTGTTAACATTTCCCTTTTTGGTAATCCAGAATCCCAACTGAGGGAAAAATACACATAAACGTGAGTGGTAAGGTGATTGTTTTGGTTTGTGACCTTTATACCTCGTTTTGGGAAACATAAGAATTGGAACCTGGGATACAGTTACAAAAACCCCGGGTGCAAAGTGGTGGAAGGATAAAATATGTCGAACGACTGGTCATTTTTTTTTGAATTGTTTATGCCTAACGTCCGATTTCTGTAATTGTTTCGATTGAATTTTTTAAATACTAAAATATTAAATTGTTTTTTCTTTTTGGGTTTTTTCCTTATTGCCCCCCCGCCCATATAAAGTGTTATTTACTCCTTCTTTGATTGCATAGCTTGATTGTAAATGAATGGCACTGGACCGTGTTCAAAGTGTTTAGTGTGGTCAGTAGTCGGGCGCCTTTTTGTCCTGTTGAAACACGCGAATATGACACTACCACTAAGTGTTTGTTTCGACGGTTTTTTGATCGTTTTTAGAAACAAGTGTTGTACAGCTTTGTTTTGCTCACACTCTGTTAGGGCAATCAGGTTTCGTATTATGGATGCTCAATTTTTTAGATACTAATACAACATAATAAATTGGTTTACTAATGTTACTTGAGTATTAATATTTTTTTTGCAAACGCCTATTTATTCATCACTTTCGGTTTCCAGACAGTTGAAGAGTGAGGATTTGTGCACACACCCCTTTAATAACAGGTTCAATTGCAAGAAAGTTCCCTCTCTCGGGGCAAGTATGTTGTTCCTGTAGTTTTTTTCTCTTTCGTTTTTTCTTTTTTTTATTTTTTTTTCTTTTCTTTATTTTTTTTCTCCTCTTTCGCTTTCTTCCTTTTCTTATTTAATTTTTTCATTTATTTTTCTTTTTTTTTTTTCCGTTTTTTTCTTACTTTTTTTTCTTTTTTTTTTTGTTCTTTATTTTTTTTTTTTTTTCTTTTTTTTTTTTTCATTTTTTTTTTATTTTTATTTTTTACTTTTTTTTTTCTCTTTTTTTTTCTTTCTCTTTCCTTTCTCTTTTTTCCTTTTTTTTTGCTGTTTTTTTTTTCTCTTTTATTTTTTTTTTTTTTTACTTTTTTTTTTTTTTTTTTTTTCTTCTTTTCTCTTTTTTCCTTCCGTTTTCTTTTTTTTTTTCTTTTATTTTATTTTTTTTTTTTTCTTTTTCTTTTTTTTTTTTCCTCTCTTTTTTTTTTTTTTCTTTTTTTTTTTTTTTCTTTTTTTCTTTTTCTTTTTTTTCTTTTTTTTTTTTTTCTTTTTTTTCCCCTTTTTTTTTCTTTTCTTTTTTTTTTCTTTTTTTTCTTTTTTCTCTTTTTTTTTTTTTTTACTTTTTTTTCTTTTCTTTTTTTTTCTTTTCTTTGTCTTTTTTTTCTTTTTTTTTTTTTTTTTATTTTTATTTTTTTTTTTTTTTTCTTTTCTTTTTTTTTTTTTTTTTTCTTTTTTCTTTTCGTTCTTCTTTCGACAGTTGATGAGTGAGGATGTGTGCACACACGCCCTTTAATAACAGGTTCATTGCAAGAAAGTTCCTCCTCTCGGGCAATATGTGGTCCTGGTAGTGTTTTTCGCTCTTTCTTTCGAATTTTTTTTTGTTGTAGTGTTCTTTCTCATATATACTAACGTGTTCATTTCCATGTTGTTTTAGGTGTCGCGGGGTATGTAGGTTCGTCGTCAAGAATAGCACCCTCTAATCATGCATATTTGTGTTTGGATGTTGCTGACGGCGTTGTTAGACCTAAAATTGTACCATTTACAAGTACTAGGCCGGGAAATACATATGAAGGTGACGACTTCAGAGAAAACACGTGTCATATTGTCGGTTCGTTTCAACATAGTCAAGGTATTTGTTTTTGACGGCTTATTTTTTTCATCATCATTTTTTAAAGGTTTTGTTATATGGTAAC